>APFE030701374.1:0-12644 GCA_000404065.3 Pinus taeda | reverse complement strand
AATTAATTAATAACTAATTCACACCACTCATCACTAGTGTATTTGTTAGTTAGACTAAATACAACTAGTTCAACTAAGTCAAACTGAACACAACTCCATCAACTCCACCAGAACTCAATCACTGAAGTTCTAACTGAAGTCCTTCATGCAATAGCTCAACTAACCCATTAGAAAAGTGTATTTCCTTCTGGTAGTTGCATGTGCCACATCTGTAGCTCGAACTGAAGTGCTCCAAGAGAATAAGATAATGTTTATAGTCCAAATATTATTAAGAGCTAATAATATTTGACTGTTCTATATTTAGACTGGCAGTCTAAAAAATAGTCTCCGCCCATATGTCTAAAAATAGAAGTCTATATATTTTTACCAACATGACCAATCATCCATAAATAGAATCCGGCAACTCATAGACCATGATCCATATGTCTAAAAATAGACATAGTTTAAAAATAGACTTTGCCTCCAAAAATAGCCTGCGGGCACACTTAGTGAAGGCGACTTCTTTTCACTAAGCTCCATCATCTTGTTGCATTTTCAACATATAAAACAACAATAGCAATGCATATAACTACATGTTACTATCATTATTGACTATCCGATGCATGTGCATATAACTACACTAATCAACTAACGTTTATCATGAATGTAACCATAACATCAAAATACATGTACATAAACCTGATGTATATAAACCTAATGCATATAAGAATCCTTGACTTACATACCTGCATGCCAAACATACAATACCTCTATGACGATATGCTCTTACCCCAAAATCCAATGCTGCAACCTCTTTATGATGATCTGCATCTCTTTCTCTGTCTTAGCCAACACATTAGCATCATAATATACCAATATCACCACGATGACCTAGATTTCATACCATGACTTTACAAGGCATGTTTGACCTACTATTCATGCCTAACTATAACCAAGACAATTCATGCATAACAACTGTGAAAATTTCTGAATCTACACATTAGAAATCCTACTGCAATCACTGGTTTATCATCTCCAACTTGTTCTTTACATTCAACAAGTTATTTAATTATTTAAACAGTGATGAAAACATTATTGTAGACTACACATACATACAAATCATGAACTGAAATAAAATGAGACTATGACACAAGGGACACCATTATTTTTGGACAATCGTCCCAGGAAAAACCCAATGCGGGAAAACCGATGCAACAACTTTGAGGGTTTTATTATTAAGCAGTAGTTATGAATACAATCTGGATGTCCTCTCAGCTATCCAGTTATAGAGATAAAAAATATACTGGTAGAAACCTAAGTGAGATTACCTCACTTCGCCTGGCAAAAATCTCTCCTTTCTGGCAACTGGACTGATCGTCCCTAGCTACAACTGTGCTGCCCCTACATAGTAGCTACATGGGCCTACGTGGAGCACACTAGGACACTGCGTCGACACTATGCTGCCTCCTCTGCCTTCTAAAGCTCTAACGTCAGTCTTTCCAGCTGATTCTACTGCGCCCCAGTCTGAATTCATATTTATGCTGGAGGATGACCCTTCCCTTTCGCTAGAAATGTGTGGGCCCTTCCTGGCCCAACGTCAGCCTCATAAGGTCAGCACTGCCTCCTCTGGCATCTCTCTACCTCTCTCTACTGTGTATTTGAGGTCCCAGAGAAGATCTTCCAACCTCAACTATCCTTGCCCCTCTGCTACAACAGATCACTTGTTCAATTTTCATCAGCAAAACTTGCCCCAAAAAAATCAAACTCTTTGATCTCTCAAGTGTATCTCCAACTAACCCTAAAGCCTCCTCTTATACTTTTCCTGTTGATGAATCAACGACTGAGATTAAGTCCCTAATCAACGACTAAGATTAAAACAGACTTGATCCTCGTCACTTATAATTTTCTCACACATATTCTTATTAATACCCATTAATATTTTTATTTTCCTAAGTTTAGATTTAGGAACCCATTAAAAATATTAATTATTTTAATAACTCCTCATCCGAGTGGAATTTCTCCAAACGGTTTTTGGGTTCTAGATATCTCATGTATTCTAGCCCCTCCACAAAATTTTGGAGCTAGAGCACATCCGATGCTACCCAAAATAAAAAACAACTACATATAGACATATAACACATGAGTATGAAACCATATACACATCATTCTAGCTAGGGTCTAGTCATCAATGCATGACTATATCAGCTACATAAACCATGACCTCATGCGTGACCACAACAACCACATCATGTGCACTTGAGAATATGTGAACAGTGACGTGCATAAAAAATGCATATACAACCATACACTCATGATGACATAGTCCACAACAGCACCTTCAACCTTCACATGGCAACATCACTACAACCATGATCAACACCATGAAAATTCAACAAGCACATGGACTACGTGCATAAGGAACATACATGCAACCAACATGAAATCATGATCAACACACAGTCCAAGGAGTGCATAACCATGCTCTGAAACCACTTTGTAACGCCCTCCTCCCACATCTAATGAAGAAACCGGCCAGCTAGGGTAAACATGTGACAAGAGGTCACTATGATAAGACTCAACCTCCTAGGTAACCTTAAGGAAATGGAGTCGATAAAACAAGACCTTATAGACCTCCCTCGGGTGATTCATGACCCCCAGGAGCTAATCCACCACTCTAAGTGACCAACCCGTAAGTTAACCTGGCATTTCAATAAATTAAACCCACAGTCACTCCCATCACAAGGCATGCATGCAACTAGAACCCTATAGTCACTCCTACAATGCCTGCAAGGGAGAGACTATAGTATTTTTTCAGCCAGTTCTGTGCTAGAGATCACGAGATTTAAGCCATTTTTTCAGGGGTAGTTTCCAAACCAATGCCTAGAACTTGATGAGAATTTCCAAGACAAAATATGACACTAAGGCAAAGCCTCTAACGCAGAACTTGATCAAGGGTTTGACCTAACCAAGCCTAACTATGACAGACATTTGTCAAACGCTTAGTAAATATGCAACCTATAGGTGTAAATACCACATCTGAGCATAGGGGTCTCATACTTATCTGAGACTCGCTATGAAGCACTGTATCCTTATCACATTAGATGCCATTTCATCCATTATGTCATAGATGATGAGAGCCGTACATAGTTGTTGTCATAAAATGCATACATAACCAGCATAATAGGGACAAAAATACCAATCAAATCACATCCATATAAAACACATATAATCCATCATAATGCTCATAGAGATACAAGGATAAATAACCTTTCATTAATGATGCAAAATCCAAACCCAGAATGGGACTTCCACATTCCATTTGACCGTAGAATGGCTGAGCCAAATCTCTCTTCAACCATTCACCCCCATGCCATATTCTAAGCATGAATGTGGGATCTCATAGAACACATCAATCAAAAATCATCCAAGGCTTCCAAAGGCCATCCAACTCAACCCATCAAATAGTGATTCCACCTCACGGTTGGACATCACAAGCTTTCTAGGGCTCCAGAGTGTTTGTTCCAACCCATCTTTTAGGACTAGTAACTCAACTCACAGTTTACACTGGGCTCCAGAGCATTTGTTTAACCAAGGCTCCAGGATTAGTAACTCAACCCACAACTTTTACTGGGCTCCAGAGCATTTGTCTAACTAGGGATTTAGAACTAGTAACTCAACCCACCAAGTTCTCCAGAGCATTTGTCCAACCAAGGCTACAGGACTAGCAACTCAACTCAAGATGTTACAAGGCTCCAAACTGTTTGTCCAACCAAGGCTACGAGACTTGTAACTCAAACCAAGCCGTTACAGGGCTCCAGAGCACTTGTCCAACTAAGGCTCCAAGAGTTAATAACTCAACCCAACCTAAATGAAACATGAGAAGTAACCAGAAAAACAAATAAATAAACCCACAACACCATGGCTATCCGGAAATGGCAAGGCTAGGAAATTCCACTGTTAATCCAGGCAATCCTCCATGCCAGTGATATACCATGACCAATAAACTACATGCATGTGCCATGCATGCCAAAACTAGTCCGGAAAACATACATGCACTGGGTACCTACAAGAAAAACCCACCGTAGCTGCTAATCCTGATGTCCTCTTATGATTTCCTGCTCTTCCTTTGCCTTCTTTCTCCAAAACTCCAAGTGTGCCACACTCTCCAAGAGTGTTCCAAGAAAGCTCTGTGTCCAAGAGTATGAGAGAGAGAATATAATAGAAGAGAGCTCCACCAAAACCTGTCAAAATCTTACCAACTGATCCTCAGAAGCCTTTTTATCAATGATGCCTCTATTTTCTTCATTTTCCATTATTTTCCTTCATTTTCCTCCTCACATGCAACTTGTGACCTTTCACCTTCCTTTTCTCCTAATTTGCATTATTTTCATAAATAAAATGCCAATAAATGCCCCATGCCTTTCCAAAGCTTTTTCCATTTCCTTTTCCAATTTCCTTAGCCATAATAAACTAAATCAACACCCATTAAGATGTTTCCCTCACCATTCATCTTGGAATATGTGTCCCATCACCATAGCCTTATATATATTTTTACATGACTTTTTAACCAGGGTTGATACCAAGGAAAAACAACCAAGTGAAAGCATATGATCAGACAAAGAGATGGTGATGATGGAATGAGAAAACCAAGGCTCATCTAGCAAAAACAGGTTGATAAAAATGACAATCACGAGAGGTAATGTGGCAATGGTTTCATTTTTACAAAATATTGAAACATGGGAAACTATGCTTGAGGATACTTGAAGATAGTTTCATTTTTTCACAAGCTTGAAACATGAGAAAAAACTATGCTTGGATTTGGTTTCATTTTTACATAATCTTGAAATGGAGACAAATTATGCTTGAGATTGGTTTCATTTTTACACAAGCTTGAAACAAAGAAAAAATGTGCTTGGATTTGGTTTCATTTTTACACAAGCTTGAAACAAAGAAAAACTATGCTTGAGATAAGTTTGAATGCCCCCAACATAGTTCAAGGTACATGCCCCCCAAGCTTCATGTCATTCACCTAAGTAGATTACTAGTTACTAACAGGTGGATGGAATGAAGGTTCATTTACGAGATCAAGTAAAAGACTTGAATTGGACTTTACGAGATCTAATCAAAGACTAAAATTGGAAGGGGACGTGTTTCATTTTTTTTAAGGAGCTTGACACAAGAAAAGGAACTCTGCTTTGACACCTTGTTTCATTTTTTAAGGACCTTGACACAAGAAAAGGAACTGTGCTCCAGGAACCTTGATTCATTTTTTAAGGAGCTTGACACAAGACAAAGAAATCTGCTCCGAAAAACCTTGATTATGGACCATAAGAGGCCATGGCTTCCAATAAGTTCTCATCAGATGCGAGAACATTGCTCTGGAAGGGATACATGTCAAGGGATCTAATGGAAAGATCAGGCTCCAATGCCCCTAGTACTTGATGCACTATATCACTGACTAGATCATCAGTTGACGTGGGCATGGAACATGTGGCCACATAATCAACCTGTGGCTGGGGTGATACCACTTGAATACAAGGACTATTTAGGGAAGATGGTTGATTGGGAGTCAAATTAGGACAAATGAATGAAAGTTGATCAATGGTCACAATTATTCTTTCATGTGGGAAACATATGACACAAGAGAGAGACAAGAGCTCCAATGACATAAAAATAGTCACAACCAAAGAGTAAATTAAAATCCAAAGGGCCTTGGACAACCATCACATTGATATAGACGATTTTTCCTCCCAAAGTAATAGGAAACTTAGGAAGGATCCCTAATGGTTGACTAGTTCCTCTGATAAAAGCCAAAATATTCTGGGTAACGAGCACAAGTTGTGGAGAACCTAAAGCTTTCCAAGTAGTTGAGGAGATAATACTAACTGATGCACCTTTGTCTATGATTGCGCTAGGTACGGGTATATTATAAGCCCGTACTATGATCTAGAAGGGCATGTAAGAAGGAAGACGGTATCCTGTGAGTCGAATCCAATCAAAGGAAGAGACCATACTACTTGGAGGGGTTGTCATGGGAATGAGAGAACTGCCCTGTTGTGTTATGGAAATAGGAGGATTGCCCTGCAGTACCGTGGGAATAGGAGGATTGCCCCCAATTCATTGAAATCTTAAGAAACAAGAAGAACCTGAGTGGTATGAAGTTCACTCTATATGAGAAATGTACGATCAACTGAAGGTGGAATCAGGTCAACCATTTTCTCAACCAATGGTTGGTGGGGAACAAACTCATGGGATTCACTTTGAGAGAGAGTGGGATTGACTAGAGATGGATTTTGATCAATCACTTTATCAAATAGTGGAGGATCAGGGGAAAGCTTTCAATAACCAGTCAGAAGACGAGGCTAAGAAGCTACAAGGTTGTCCAACACTTTTGAGGCTTCATCCATATAAGGAAAAAGGTGAATAGGATGATTCCCTTCACGTAACCTATAGGGAAATTTGACTTTACTCTTTTTCCCATGAACCTTACTATCACTAGTTGAGGGTTTATCACCAGCATGATCTCTAGAGGTTGATGACAAAGACATATGTGAGATTATGGACCACTCTTTTAATACCTTGGGAATACTAGGACAATATTTAAGAAGGTGGTCACCCTTACAAAGCAAGCAAGGGAATTTAACTTTGCGGGGTTGGTTGGAAGGTTTCTCCCTACTAGTTGCATCCATAGCAATGGCTGCTTGGTTTCCCCCCTACTTATTTTTCTTCTTCTTAATATTACTTTTCTTCTTCTTCTTATCCATTTGGTTAGTAACATGCAGGATTTCACCAGACAAAGAGGAAGAGGAAGAAGACCGAACATGTGAAGAAGGAAAAGAGTCAACTTTAGGATCAACTAGAGGTTGACATTATTCAGGTGGAGGAGAACTCAGTTGAGAAGAAATTTGGACATTCAGAACCATAGGGGTCGAAAATAACCAAATTGACAAACCAATGATAAATCTGAGAAGGGACAATGTTGCCATATAAGGAGCACCAATATTTCCAAAAGAAGGAAAATAACCTGGATTCCTGTTAGAGGGGTTTCCTTGATTGGTGGAATCAGGAATTTTTGCCATTAGTCTCAACCTAAGATCTACTAAGGAGTAATTCCACAAAAAGGATGTTTTTCCACGGTCAATTAATTGATTTTGGAAATTAAAGACACAAACAAAAGAAAGGGGTAACTAGGAAAAAGGGTTTACCAAGCAACCGTGAACTGCAATATACACCTTGGTGAACCAATGACTTAATGTACGAAAACCAATCACCTCGAATGTTTTGTTCGGTGTATCACAGTATACAAGGTAGCAGGATCAGTTACCTATGGATGGATACCAACCTATAGGGGACTCCCAAAATATACTCGACGATACATGGGAATGTAATCCGTAGTAGTGCTATCTAATGCATAACCGAACTTCGATGAGAGCGTTCCCATATACTTTTCATGCATGGACCATTGTCCGATATACCCGAAGGTACGTGGAGAACAATCCTATTCACTTATGTACATGGAACGAGATTTCACCCCCAAGATGCAACACTGGCAAACAACAACAACTCCTACGTTTAACGACGTCGGAACACGTCTTTAGCATAGACCTCTAGATGTTTGTGTTAATGTTCCAAATGCTCCTTAGGTTAATTGAGATGAATTTTAAAGTTGATCTTGAATTATGTTTTGGTTTCAAGGCTGAAAAATTGATATCACCTTAACACACCTACGATGCAACTAATATGAAAAAATGATTCTTTTCATTTCAATGAAAGCTATCTAGTGTAGGGAAGAAGTGCAAACATTGTTAGGATATTCCGACACATAGGAAATAGTTAAGTATAACTTGGTCTAGTGTAGAGTTAGGTAAAGTGTGTTTCTTTACTATGCAATTTTGTACTTTACAATCCGACGGTCACGATATGCAGTGATCCCACAGTTTATTCTCTCATCGGTATTACCGACACTTGATCCATGGCTTGACACCCGATTTGTCAATGATATCTATTGAAAGAGCATGGAGGGTCATTTGTAGGGTAACCATTCATGAGAGAAGCTTATGTAAATTTTCATTCTTTTATTAATAAATTTCCTGAAGTGGCCGCATTGGCTCAGGCTATGGACTGTTTCCCTCTTTGATGTTTTAACCATGTCAACAATACTGGTGTATTGATCTATGATCTATTTTTGAGCAGTGTCCTTTGGTTTTCTATCTGAGGAACTTACCCTGTAAATTCCTACATGGTATCAGAGCTATTTGAGGGCCGTATTCGTTGGTGATCCAAATCTGAAGCTGATAGAACTGCATCCAACTGTTGTTTCCTAGATCTACTATTTCTAACTGCTTTCGGGCTGAGAGGACTACTCTATTGTGTTAGGAGCATCTGTTCCAGTGAGGAACCCCTTTCATTTCAAGCGAAAAGGTTTCTAGTAGCCCTAGCTACGTCATTTTTAAGATCTGGAGGTATACAGTGTTTATTTGCAGTTTCTAGTTATTTTCTCTTTGTATATTTCGGTTTATTTAGCTCTTTGCTTTTTTTATTATCGGATCTATACCTTTCATTTTTGCGTATGCTCTTTGCCCTGTGACTCTGTGCGATCTGGGCAAATCATAAACATAAAGGAATGATTTTTCTCATGCGTATGCTCTTTTCCGCCGCGCCTTAGTGTGATCTCAGAAAATCAGAAACATTGAGGAAAATATTTAGTTTCTAGCTAAAGCTAACTTCAAGCCGTAAGATTTGTTTTTTTTTTGTATGTCTGTGTTGGGTTCTATGTTTTCTGTTTTGTAGGGAAAGAATAGCTTTCTCAAGTAAGCATGCAGCCCAACGCTTTAGTGACTAAAAAAAAAAACCCATTCCTCTTTTCCAAAAATTACTAAACTTTTAATCTAGCTCACTTGGTCCAAAGCCACTTTATGAGAGTAGAGGTCTTGAGTTCAAGTCTTCTTTTTGTTGAGCTAATTAGAATAAGTTTGGAAAGGGGGCGGATTTTTTTAATATAACATTATCATTCATTTCCGCACATTCCCGCACTTCGTCAACATCTTCATCAACTTTTCTTCAAAAAGCCATAACTTCTTCATCCGGAAGCCGTTTTCGGAGCCATTTTTTTGAACTAGCCTAATTTTTCGAGATCTTTCCATTGGAACACATAGTTTCAACATCTATAGATTCAGTTTCTGTTAAAATGGAAAGTCCATGCCTAGTTATTCTTGACAGCACCAACTACTTCCAATGGTGGTCCTACATTGTGGATTTAATTAGAAGTAAAGGTCTTTACAGAATAGCCTCAGGCCAAGAAACCAAACCGAAAGATGAAGATAAGGCAGCTAAATGGGAAAATAGGCAAGATCAAGCACGTGGGTTGATAGGGATGTCTATTTCTCCAGACCTTAGATTCCATATCGCACAACTTGATACTCTTGATGAAGCAATGAAATAGATCACTAAAGTTTTTGGAATTAAAAATGAACTTAGAGACCATCAACTTGAAAATGAGTTGCTTACATTAGACCCCAATAATTTTTCTTCCATTGAGGATTTTCTATTCAAGTTCAAGACCCTTAGACTTCCTTGGAAGGTATTAAGGTTAAGAAAGAAGATGGTAACCTTATCTATTCCATTCTTACTAAGTTGAGACCAACCTACTCTGTGTTTGTTTCCACCTTCCATTCTACAAGAGAAGCCTTCATTTCTTAAGGACAAGCCTACGAGTCCCCTTCCTTTGATTCCTTTTGTCATTGTTTAATAAGAGAGCAAGAAAAACTCTTACACCTTGGTCTTCTTAATGTTGGAAAATCTTCTAAGAAAGCCTTAGCGCCCCAGCAGCAACCAAATTCAAAGAATCCTAAGAAGTCGTATCCTAAAAAGAATGGTCCTAAACCAAACAAGGGTCCTAAGAAATTTTAGCCTCAAAATGAAAAATAATTTCAACAAAATGATAAGGCAAATAAAAACAAAGGGAAGAAGACTGATAGATAATGCAAATTTTGTAATTGAGATGGTCACTTAGAATCAAAATGCTTTAAGAAGATGGAAGCCTTGGAAGCAGCAATGAAGAATCATAACATCCATTTGGAGCACTCTTCAAATTCAAATTCATCTTAAGGAATAACACTTTCTGCATGTGGTTGTCAAGCATCTCGGCCTGGTATGCACTAAATGTATCTTCGTCTTCTAATTCTCATGAGTGGGTCATTGACTCTGGAGCTTCTTATCCCATGGCCAAAAACAAAGCCATGTTTTCTTCTTAAATGGAATTTGATCCTCCCTACTACTAGTACTATCTTGGCATTTGAATGCGTTTCATTTCCACTTTAAACCCCCAATAAGGTGAATTTACATCAGAGGAGTGAGGGAACGAACCGCTCACCCGACCATAGGGAGGGTGAGGGCATCTTGAATCATTTTTGTTAAGAGAATTAGAGAATTGGGCTTAGTTACTGGAGATCAATGAACGGAGATCCATTACTATAAGTTTCTAGTAGTTGCTTATCCACTCGTCTAGTGGACCTTTCGGGCTACCTTCCATCTTTAGCGTGAGACAATTATCTCTGTGTTCATTCCATCATTTTGGAGAATAAAAAAACTGGTTTGATGCTATTACTTACGTGATTCTTGCTTGCTCGATGGCTAGACAACCCGGATGCTGCAGGCTGGGCTAGGCTGGTATGGCTTGCTTGCTTAGACTTACTTGGGCTTTGTAACACCAAAAATATATATGTTGGTGATGATAGATCTCTTAGTGTTGTAGGAACTGGAACTATTCATATAGACAATGGTCAATTTAATGATGTATTATGTGTTCCAACCTTATCCTGCAACCTTCTATTTGTATATTAGATAACTCATTCAGGTGAAGGTAAAATCATTGAATTTTCACCTCACAATGTTGTAATTAAGGACCTAAGAGATCCTAGACATATTTTAGCTACTGGCATTATTGATGATTCTACAAGGTTGTACAAGTTTAACAACTTCGGGTCATCAAATCTTCCTCAGTATTTGCTGCTCATAATGATGAAGTGAGCAAACTTTGGCATGAGCGATTTGGTCACTTAAACTATCGCTCCCTTCAGAACCTATGTAAAGAAAATATGGTGACAGGTCTTCCAATGGTATCTTGCAGAGATGGTGTTTGTTCCAGATGTGTACTCGGAAAACATCATCGAGATAGTTATGAAAAACGTGCCTCTTGGCACGCCTCAGCCCCTTTACAGCTTGTGCATAGTTATTTACGTGGTCCACTTCCAGTTGTTTCATTCTCTGGCTACAAGTATTTCTTAACTTTCGTTGATGATTTCTCCAGACGCAGTTGGGTATACTTCTTAAAACTCAAGAGTGAAGTATTTAACATGTTTTTGGCCTTTAAGGCCTTTGTTGAAAAACAATATGGACATCAAATTCTTAAGCTAAGATCTGATAATGGCGAAGAATATGTTAACAACAAATTCATCAACTTTTTCATTGAGAATGGAATTCAAATGCAACATATTGTTCCATATACTCCACACCAAAATGGTGTAGCTGAAAGGAAGAATCACACCTTAAAGGAAATGGCTAATTGTATGCTTCAATCTAAAGGACATAGTCTTAATTTTTGGGCAGAAGCAATTAGCTGTGCAAATTATGTAATAAATCACACTCCTACTAAGGTTTTAAAGAATATCACTCCAGAAGAAGCATGGAGCTCAATTAAACCAGATGTAAGTCACTTTCGTGTTTTTGGAAGTGAAGCATGAGCCCATATTCCAGATGAGAAACGTAAAGCTTTAGAACCTAAGGGTGAAAGATGTATTTTTGTTGGATATCCTGAAGATGTCAAAGGATATAGACTTATTCCACTTAAGTCCAAAAATGTTATCATTAGAAGAGATGTAAAGTTTGCTGAAAATATATTGGCCTACGAGCCTAGTTCGACAGATGTGCCACCTCTCTCTATCTCTTCTACTTTTGAAAATATTTCTTCTTCAGATGATGAAAGCGAGGATGAAAATCCTCCCCCACCTTCTTAGGATCCTTCTTCAGCTCCTCAACTTCCAAAATGGGTTTGTGCTAGTCGGGATGCAGCAGGCGCTCTTGCCAGTGATCCTACAAATCAACGATGTACACATTCTCAACTCGATAGAGCCTCTTCTTTACTGGCTCAAGCTTAAGTGAATTATGATCCTGACACCTTTGTAGATGCTTCAAGCCATCCAGGCTGGGACGAAGCTATGAATGAAGAATATCGTTCATTATTGGCAAATGATACATGGGATCTTGTTCCTCTACCAAAGGGACGAAAACTTGTTAGATGCAAATGGGTTTACAGAACCAAGTATGGACCAGATGGGAAAGTTGATAAACATAAAGCTCGTATTGTTGCTAAGGGTTTTTCACAAGTTGAAGGCATTGACTATATTGAAACCTTCTCCCCTGTTTCCAAAATGAACTCTGTCCGCCTTGTTCTTTCCCTTGCTGCCTCTTTCAAATGGGCAGTCCATCAGATGGATGTTAAATCCGCCTTCTTGCATGGGGACTTGCATGAAGAAATCTACATGGAACAACCTATTGGGTTTATACAAACAGACTCCAGCCTTGTATGTCGGCTTTAGAAATCCCTTTATGGTCTCAAGCAAGCTCCTCGGGCTTGGTATGCCAAAATGGATAGCTTTCTCTTAGAA
>APFE030701372.1:124159-157015 GCA_000404065.3 Pinus taeda | reverse complement strand
TCAAATCCATCTGGAAATTTATATAAGGCCAAATCAGGGGGAGGTCTGAGGTTTTGAGGTATTGCATTATATACATTATTAAACCTGGAACAGTATTCCAGAACTGTCTCTTGAGGACCTCTTTTAATCATGTCATATTCACCAAGTATATGTAGAGGATCCTTCCTTTTCTCCCATCTATTTGTGAAGGATTGGTAAAGCTCATCGGGGGTGTGGATGGTGTTTGCAGGAAGTGATCTGAACCAAGTTCGAACATCCCCTGTTAAGCTTTGGACAAATATTCTCATCCTCACACTCTCATCATCTATCTCATAGTTTTCAAAATGATCTTGCATTCTTTTAGCATGCTGAATAGCAGAATAAGGGCCAGTGGAGTCAAAATATGAGATTTTGGCCTGGTAATCTTGAGGTAAGGCCACAGGATTGGCAGGTAGTTGCAGAGGTGCATACCTCATAGCCATATTCACAAGATTTTGGGGGTTGACAAGGGCAACTGGGACAAAAGGAACAGCAGGTACCACAGGGGTAACAGGTATGGAGGGATTTAGAGTGTTGGTCAAGGAAATGTGTATAGGGGAAGCAGATGTGGGTGGAGGGATTTGAGATGTTAATGGAGAGCTAGGGGAATTAGGGGTGGAACGGAAAAGTACTTTGATTGGAGTGGAGATGTGGTTAGGGTGGACTGTCTCTAGACTAAGGCCAGCAAGATTATCTGGTTTTTGCTAATTCTTAATTAGTTTGGGGATTGTATTAGGATTTTCAAAGACAGTAGGAGGGTTGGGGTCAGGATTAGCCCTAGTGCATCGAAGACTCTTCTTGGGAGCCAGCTTCTGAGCTAGTCCTTCTAAGTTTTTTGAAAGATTTGTATAGCAAGGACTAGGCAGGAGTTTGAAAGACTCTGTGTATCTGTAACTGAGAATAAAGGATATCTGAGTCAGCTCTCCCTTAAGGCTGCAAATGTTTGTATAGGAGCAGTTTGAAGGTTTCTTGACTGATGTTCAGATTTTGAGTGTAATTCCTAGTAGATATACAGTCTTCTCTAGCTCCTGAGGGTCCCCAGTGGAGTCGCCATTTATGTTAACACCCAGGTTGTTCCCTATGACTCCCAAGGGAATACAGCCGGGGTAACCACTAACCAATCTTTGGACTACAGCCTCTAGCCTAGCTGTAATCAGAGAGGGCTCTCTCTGTAAGGTTTGTCACTGTTTTAATGGAGTTTTAGGCTAGTTATGAAGTAAAGGTTTGTTTGTTTTTCGTGTTTGGTTGGGAGGATGTTTTCTGATAGTTTTGAAGTGTTCTCTGCAGATGAATTAATCCATTGGGCAATGGGGTCTGTAGCTGTTGTCTCCTTGAGATCCTGGTTTTTAGTGCAGCTAGAATTACAGGGCCTTTTTATATTTCATAAAACAAACTGTAAATTGTGAGGGTGAGGTGAGAATCAACCAGTAAAGAGCATTTAGGAATTCTTCACTGAGCTGGGATGTGAGAAAGGGACCTATTACTTAGGAGCATTACCTGAATTCCTGAAACAATAGATCGCTGTGATGATATAGTGTGAAAGGTAGCATTTAAGAATTACACTTTCATTACCATAACTAAAAAAAACATTTGTAATAGCTTAGATTGAGCTTAGGGTAATCTGTGATTAAATCCTGAGACTATTCTTTTTCCTTGCTATTTAGATATTTAATATATGGAAAACATGAATGATATATGAAAGGTAACAAACATATAACAGAGAGAAACAAGAAAACTTATTGAGCCATGAAACACGCAGGAATCCTGCAATATTCAACCATACACCAGCAAGACATCAAGAGACACAACGCTTTGGAAATCCCATCATCCTTTGTATTAGTTGTCTGAAGATTTACAATAGAATAGGAACAGAATAGATATCAAGAGATTTCTTACATCCAGAGTCCAACCCCTGCTAACAAATGCGAGGGGGAATATATAGAAGTCTATTACAAAATATCTCAGGCAATGAGTCATCTGAGAGGGAAAATATCTTCTTTCACTCGTACAGGGCTTACAGATGAGAAGTTATTACAATCTTTAATGAATTATAAAGGCTCTTAACTCCTGTCAGAATAATCTTGACCTTTGGGGCTCACGGATTCGGTTGAGCGCTTTGATATAACTGCTGAATGACGTGTCTGTGCAGCTGTAACTTCCTGTCTCTTCTCGGCCCTGTCACCTGTGATTGTTGATGCTGCTGTTGTGGCCGAGTACCTATGCTAAGTTGGCTCAGCCTCTGTCTGCATACCTGTTGATGTGTCTTTGTCCTGCTGTGTATGAGGTTCAAAATATTTTCAAAGGCAAAATCACAATTACTGACTTTGGTTTAACAGTAATCGCATCAATTCTTCCCATACCTCTGATGAAGGCAACTGATGTTTCAAAATTGACCCCATGGTCTCATCAGCCTCTGTATATTTATATAAATGAGGGGGCTCATCAAATAAATGTGTAATTTCATTCCTAATAAAAAATAGATTATCTACTCTATCAAAGAGGATTTGCCCTGTTACTGGTCCTGCTTCTGTTGATGCATTGGCTGCCTCTGAAATCTGAGTTGCTGAAAAATTGTTTACTCTCTTGGCATACTTCTCATGGGAGAGTAACTTTCCTGATGGATCCAATGGGCTAGGAAGCCCCCTGTTCTGTAAAGCCATAAACCTGTTCTGGAATTTATTAATATCTGCTTGCATGTCTTGGGTTCTTCTTTCCAGGGTCTGAATCAGGTTTCTTAATGTCAGGACTCTTCTGATTAGGGAGATGGTCTTTGTCCTGTTCCCAATCCCCATTTTTATCAGCTGGGAGCTTGTCCTGTAGTTTAGCACGTCTATCATTCTAGTGGCAATCTCAAGCATACTGCCTAGAGATGCCCTTGCCCTTTGTATCTCTTTGCATGCTCTTCCAATGAGTGTTATTTGCTCATATATGGCCTCAATATACTCCCACTGTTCTGTTATAGATTGGCCAATATTGCCCCAGATGACTCTTTTAAGCTCTGATGTAACGTTGTCCAGTGTGAGCTCTTTTTCTAGCTCAGCAATCCTTTTCTTGAGGGCCTTTACCTCCCTCTCTCTTTCAACCACATTTTGTTTTGACTTGTCATATTTTTCATTTATTTTTGCCAGATTGTCCTGGGCTTGGCTCAGTTGAGACATATGGGACTCCAGGACCTGAATTTCTTTCCTCAGCTTCTGCATGTCCAGGCTTTCAGCCTGCTCTGTTGTTGGTGCTGAGGTAGTTAGTGCTGAAGCGTCTGGGGCTTCTTGCTGCACTTGTTGGCTGGGAGGGGCAGTGTCTTGAGGGGTTTCCTCAAGGTTTATTGTTTCTGGAGGTGGCTGTGAGGTTTTCCCTGCCTCCTTCTATTGTAATGCTGCTTCTAATGTGGCCTCTGACTCCTGCATCTTTTCTTGAGTTTGGATGAGCTCCTTGTATAATGTCATTAGTAGAGAAGCTGCATCCTTTTCTTGCCTCTACTGGGCAACCTCTTCTGATTGTGGGTGAAGAGTTGGTGGAATTTTTAATTTCTTTTTCATTGCTGCCATATCAGCATCCCTTAGCCTGAGGACTTCTTGCACAGCCTTAACATCTTTGGGATCATGCCCAAACTCTATTATAATCTCTTCCAAGGCTTTGATTCTGTTGTCCTTAGCTTGAGAGGAAGCCCTTTCCAACTCAAGCTGTGTAGCAGTATTGTTCAGGCTATTTTGCAACCTGTAGTTGACCAGGGTCTTGTCAGCCAATGTGGCATAGACCATCTCACCCGTATGTTTATGGAGCTCAATTTGATCCATTGGGTGGATGTCTTTTGCTAGGACCTCCAAATTGGTCCTGGTATAGTCTGCAGCTGATTGTGGTTGCTGCACTGTTGGTGTGAAGTGGCTCATGACCATTTTCCCCTCCTGTGTATCAAAGGCAGACATGAGCCTTTGTTGGTTTGTAGGAGCCATGTTCAGCAGGTGATTGTAGAGTTGAATCTTTATTGGTTCACTCCTTCTCTTGATATCTTTGAACTGTTGTTTAATGCTTGTTTCTCCTCCCTTCTTCTGTCCTGAGGAGCTCACTTCTCCTAATGCTGCCCTGTCTTGCTCCTGTTGCAAGGAGCTGGCTGAGGCTTCCATGCTTGGCATTTCCTCTTCTGAGAAGGGATTTAATCTTTGTCTCTTCTCTGGTGATGAGGAAAGGGGAGTTTCCCTGTCTCTTTTTCTGCTTACAACCTCCCTTTGAGGGGTCTGGAGGATGGAAGAGTCAATCCTTGAATCCTGCCTTGGGGGTGCCATTTGCACTGGCTGTTCTTGGGTGGCCATTGGGGTCTCTGCTGTTTGTTTCTCCTAACCCTATTGGTCTTTTTGTTGTTGTTCCTGTTGGGGTTGCTGCTCTTGACCCTGTTGTACCTGTGGCTCTTCCATAACCTTTTCCTTGCCCTTGCTTTGATCTTGGTCTGTGGTTTGCACTGCCCCTTGATGTGTTGTAGAAGATGAAGCAGCTGCTCCTTCTTGAGGCAGCAAAGTAAGTACCTGAGAAGGAGATTCTAAGTCAGCCATTTTCAATAAATGCCTTCTATCCCTTTCAACTAGTTCTTCCTGAGTGATTGGCTCTTCCAATGTGTTCCTTCTCCATTTTGGTTGGTTGGCATGTCTTTGAATGTAGGGCATGCTCACATGTTCATAGCTGGAGAGCTTGTATTTCTGCCTTCTCAAGGATATGGACATGTTAGGGTCATAGGGCTTCGAAAGGAAGCTTTGTTTTAGGCCAAGGCCTTCTAGTCTCCTGTCAGCATCTTTCCAGCCTTCTCTTTTGTTTAAGACAAAGTGGCCCAGTTGATTTCTTACTTTAAGTTGTGCCTTCTTGCCCCTGCCTGCAAAGTGCACCATGTCGGCATTGCCAAATTGCCTGAAATATTCTAAGGCAAACAGTCTCATAGGCACATACCTAGGCAATTTGTATGGGCGCAACTCACACCCATATATTCTGATCACAGTAAAGTGTTGGTAAAAGTACCAATCCCCTATGCTGTATGCACTGGATAGCTGCAGAATCCTCTGCATCTCATCAGACAATCTTGGAGGGGGTGAGGTTAAGAAGAGAGACATAGCTGGATGGATGAACAGGTCTATGAACTCAGAGTATGTGTATGGAGAGTATGTGAGGAGGTGGAAGACTGAGGTCCAGTACACCACTGACCTTGGGTTGCCTTCTGCATCAGTTCTCTTGATCTCAAAGCAGAACTTCTCATGTTGGTAGTACAACCCTCTGCATGGGGTCACAGCAGACAACACATAAGTGAATCAGGTCAGGGAATTGGTTGACCTAAGGTAGCTTGAAGATTAGGAGGGAGGACTCCCAAATGCCTAGAATATCTGTTCCATATTTATGTTTGGCTCTGAGCTCATTTAACAGATGAATGTGGAACTTGCATTTAGATGGACTGTCCTCTGAGATTTGGTAGTCTAGGTCTGCCAAATCCTGCCACTCCAGCTCTCTCTGGGGGGCATTCAGGGGAGCCACATTGAGGGCTACTGATGCCATTGGAGTGTCCATGTTTGTTTGGATGCTGTTTGACAAATGATGGAGGTGCTATCTGAGAAAAGAGGATTTAGAGGAATGCAGGGTTGCAGGGTAGGTCCATAGCAATTGGAAATACTATTTGGCTCTCTGAGGAGGCTATTTACCGTGTTTAGCAGCCCTCTGTTTGATAATTAGAAGCAAGTTATGGACTGCGGTTCACGACTGCGCGAACTGAGAAGGGTTTTTACTAAAAATTCAGTGCGAAATGGCTCTGCCAATGGAATTTGACCGTTAATTCTTCAAGGGGGAGCTGGGTATGCGTGGTTTTATGGTAATTTATTAAGCTTCCGCTGTGTTTAGGTGTTTTTTAGAATTTACAGAGAATAAACCAGGTTGCAGGGAGGTTCACGGACAAATACCTGTTTTAATGGTTTCCTTGGGTCTGAACAGTAGTTGGGTGCACGCTCTGACGCTCTGTGGTTGGTCTGGACTTGGTTGGCGAATTGTTCGTCGTAACGCGCATGTAGAGAGAGCAGAGGTGCTTTTGTAAAAAGTGCTAAAAAACACGTAAAATTGTCAAAAAATGGCTTTTTGGCTTATTGGCGCGCTTTTTAAATGACGTCAGCATGACGTCAGCAAGTGGGTCCGGGTCGGATGACGTTAGCAGGACGTCATCAGGTGACGTGGCGGCCTGAGACCGGTCCACGGGGGCGGTGAGGTGGCGGTCAGGTGGACGAATAGAGGACAGGGTGCGCGGTCGTGGCGTTGACATAGGCAACAACGGGATGGTGACGCAGGCGGACATGTGTCTTCATATCGGGCCCCCTCCTATACGGCAAGGAATCTGTCAGAGGGGGCTCCGACGGAGTTTGGGAGCGACGCGTGGATCCGCGTGACATCATCGTCTGACAGATATCAAATGATATCTGTCGGACGTCGGGGCTCTTCCGAAATCCACAATGACCGTTGGATTTAAAGCGCATGATCTGACGGCTGTCGGGCAGGGGATATGCGTGGAAGATATTGTCAACGGCGGTTATCTGTCGAACGTCGGGCCCCTCTGAAATCCAAGATGACTGTAGATCTGGAAAGGCTCGATCGGACGGATATCGGGTCAGCCAACTGCACAAAGGATATGGCCAACGGGCGGTTTAAAATAATCATATTTATTGCTAACGGCGCTTGGCGGGACCCTTCGGGTATTTAACAGATTTCAATAGTTTCCAATGTTTTTCTTTTATAAAATCATATATACCTGACGACATTAGGAAAAGGCGAAAAATAAAGGTTTTTTGTGAAATTTTTTCGCATAAGCATATGAAAGACAAAACTTAGGATAGGCGGGTTTAATGAATTTTTATGAAAAAGGCGCATACTAGCTCCCGACCTTAGGATAAGGCGAGGAAGGTGGATTTCATCAAATTTTTGCCTTTTAGTGGTATAAGGGTGCACAAAAGGGTTTTTTCAAGGGTTTTTAGGCAAAAATGGAGAGTTGGCTAGGTAGATAGGTTCTGATAGAGAAAAGGGGTTAGGCTTGGGTTCTTGAGCTTAACCAGATGTTAATCCAATGCCCTAGTAGTGAAACTTATGGCTATAATGCCAAGGAGGGGATATTTATACATTGTGTAGGGTTTATACACCATGGTGTTATAATAGTAGGGAAAGTGAAGCATAGGGAGCTAGATAATAGAGTTAGAGGTTAATATGGGGAAAATGTAAATGAGGACTCATACTACTATGTTTTCTTGGAAACAACTTAGTTTTAAAGAGTAGATCAAAATGAAAAGAACTTTACACAAGAAATGTGGCTTCCAAAGACCATAAGAACCAACATAAAGCTTTGAGTCTATCTTATGTACACAACTTGTGAAGGGATGTTAGTAATGAGTGGTAAACAAAGGGAAAAAGGGAAGTTAGACATGCTTCACTGTGTTGTTTTGCTTGTTCTTGGTTAGCAAAGTTGATCTTGGAAGGAACACCACTTCTGCAACCCCATCTACCTACCCAACTATTTTGTGTAGCATTTTTTGTTTCTTCTTGGGGGTTGCATTTGGACTTGCAAACCCCTTGTGTGCCTTTTCTTTTCCATTGGCTTTTTTGCTTTCATTTCCTATCTAGCACTACCCTTTATTTCTTCCAAGGCCCCAGATTAAGCAGTTGGGAACCTTAGTTTCTCTGCCTAAACTACTGATCTGCCAAGATTAAACAGTTTGGACAGATTTTTTTTCTCTATTCTATCAACATAAATTGAAAACATGGCATGATCCAAATTAGACTGTTGGGTCATCCATCAAAACTTTAATGGGCATGAAGGCATGTACACACCTTGTTTTTCCTTGCAAATATGGAACCTTTGTAGCAGCAAAGTAGAGCATATTTGGCATTTGAATTTGCCAATCATGAAATATGAAACCTATTGGTATAGGTGTCCAACAGGGCTAGCAAGGCTTTAGCCAAGATTTTCAATTTATCTTGCTCCTTTTTGGTCCTTAAGGCCTTCCTCAACCTTGCCTTAAGCTTCCTCATTCTTATATTGCAGAGCTTGTTGCTAGTCATGTAGTGGTAGGCCATGTGGTGAAGCATCTTCTTGTCTTTGTTGGCCTTCTCGATCAGCTCCTCAAGGTGTATATTAATCCTCTCAAGCCAAGTTTCCTAGTCATTCTCAATCTCTTGTTCAAATGAAGTCAACTTGACCTTGGCCTTCTTAGCCTTTTGCCTCTTCTCATTGATCATTTGCAACTCCATGAGCACTTGCTTGTCGCTCAATTGTTTTTTTTCTTGCTCTAGATATTTGATGACCCATTTAACCCTCTCTAAGTTGTCAGACAAAGCTTGTATCTCAGCCTCTTGTTCTTTAATGATCATTTCTTTGGCAGTTTTTGGATCTTGAGCTTCTAAGTCAATGACATCAACTCCTTGTGTCTCCTCATGATCAACAAGATCAAAATCTATTTCTTTCTCTTCTCGAAGGTCCTTCTTATGCATATTTTTCTTGCCTTTACCTTTGCCCTTGTGTTGCTGCTCGACCTGTACCTGTTTAGCTGAAGAAGAAGGCAAAGCCCCTTCCACTCCTTGTGGAGATAGCATTTGCCTGTATCCTGATGATGAAGGCAAGACCCCTTCCACACCTTGTGGAGATAATACTCACCTGGCAGCTGCAAAAAGTTTCCTAGTGCCTCTCCCATATGTCACAAACACTACTCCAACAACTTCAGTCTCTTTGACCTTTTCATGTCCTGAAGGTACACCTTCTTCATGAGGAACTCATGAAAGTATTTGAGGGCCTTTGAAAATCTCATGAGAAATGAAAGACTCCCATGGCATATTAAGAAGGTTCAGCTGATGGAGAACAATGATTTTAATCAAGGAGAAATGGTAAATGCTAATCAAATGTTGGGGATATAGTTTCTTCTTTACAAAAGTGGCATCTTCTCAATGTCTCTGAACATGAAGTAGGGGATATTCATCATTCTCACCCTAGTGAAATGCATCGGCAATCTAATGTGGTAGGCATACAATCAGGAGAACCTACCTTCACAAGTAAAGTACTTGATGATGATTTTCATCAATAGAGCAAACCTATCCTCCAAAAACTTGAAGGCGAATACTCTCTTGAGTTTGTCTTGGTATCTAGACTTGATGTAAGGCTCATAGTACTCCCTGTCAATATCCTGAACTTTGTTTCATTTTTCACCCACACCGAGAATACCTGTAGCCTCTAAAATAACAGCTGGTGACAAAGTGAATGTTACTCCAACAAGGTTTACTTCATTGTTGTCCAAATGTGTCACAAACAACCTTGCTAATTCATGATGAAATTTAACCCTTTCCACCATTTCAAAAAATCCAAAACATGACTGGTGTTTAAAACAAGAAATGGAAAATGGGTAGGCTTGCAACTCACTCAAACTATTAGGCTCCTCTCTGATATGTCTTCCTCCTTTATGAGGCTTCATGTGCTATATGTTTTTCTCCCTGGAACTGTCACTAAGGGTGTCTTCTTCAAGCTCATATTCACTATCCCTCTCCATTGATTTTATAGTTGTATTCTCTTGTGGTGAATGAAGAGATAGGGTGAATGAATGTAAGATGAGTGTGAAGAGATTTTATAGGTAAGTAGGTGAGAGTGAATGAGAGTGTTAATGGGATTTAGGGAGTGAGTAGGGTTTGGGGATTAGGGAAAATATATGAGGGAATGATGTTTAGGGTTTTATATGAGGGAATGGGGTTTAGGGAACAACAAATGGATGAGATAGGACAATAATAAATGAGTGAGCTTTAAAATTTATGAGATAGTTTGGTGAAATTAGGGTTTGACTTCTTGAGAGACAAAATCACCAAAGACCAATGCAAAAACACTTTTCAACAAGAATGATTGAGTTACTTACTTGCAAAGAGGTAATTTGGAAGTTTTGAGGTGAATTGGGGTGATTTGGAATGATCTGGAGCTTGGCTGCTAGGTGCACAGTGCCTCACCCAGGTGCATAGCGCCCATTCACTTTTACACTGCGGAAATCTTCCAGGTGCGTAGCGCCGACCTTTGGTGCACAACTCCTTTTTGTTGGAAACTTTTTAAATCCTTCCCGGTGTCAAAATTGGGCATGGGATAGCTCGTTGGAAATCTCGTCGAGTCAAATTTCCATAACATCTTGAATATTTCAATTTGGAGTTCATTTTCCCTATCAAAAGCGCAATCTCCCAAGACTGGTCAAAATATGCAGAATGAGACTGCCAAAATGCATAGTGTTGTTGCAGTCAACTTTTGAAGGCCTCCTCAACTCAAAATTGAGCTCATGATAGCTCATTGGAAAGCTATTTGTATCTACTTATTAGTTGAGTCATAAAGCAAGTCATTGGGTCATTCCATCTAGGAGAAATGTTGATTTTTCCAAGGTCACTCTAGAGGTGCAACAACTCTCTTGTAGCAACTATATTTTTTACATTTCTATAAAACCATGATACCTGTGTAAAACGTGAATGAGGTTTTTCTTCTTTGGCATATTGTAGACAAAAACCTCTCTCACTTTTTCCAAATTCATTTTTTCTTGCTCAGAAACAAAAACCCTAGGAGAGGGAACTAAGCCTTACCTGAGCACAACTGAAGCACAAACAAGGTGTAAAATGACCCATTGGAACGTGAAATGATGATGAAAACCTTTCGAATGATGGTACACTCAGCCAAATGGTTACATGGACCAACATTTGGAAAATTTTGGAATTTTGAAAACAAATCCTAGACCTAATACCCAGTGACCAAATTTTAGTTGAAGACTCACTGAAATGACAAAATTTGACCTTGACACCCTAAAATCACTTTGTAAGAGCATGTTTGATCACTGGAGGAAGGCTGCAAAAATTGACACTAACATGTTCTTTAGTCGCCCTTTCCTTGATGTGTCACCTTCTCTCTGATACCATGCTAGATAATGTAGAGCAAAGAGTGTTGTGGTGATTCTCCAAGACTTCATAACAATTTGTGAAGTCTTTTTACTTTTTTCTTAGTTAGCTTATACTTCTTCTTGTTCTTATTAGTGCATATGTGTGTGCTTCATCAAACTGCTACCGAAACAAAATAACAACAACACAAAGTTTGTCTCTCTGCCAGGGACAAACCCTCTCCACTCTTGAGAGGGAAACCCTTTCTAAGTTTTCTCTTATTGAAGATTATTATTTAAACAACTACCAAAACATAGACCCTTTACTAGGATATCCTCCAATCATAAGTCAAATCCTTCCTCTTTCTGCACTATCACTTCTAGCACTTCCTTCGACACTTTTTCTTCCAGCACTTTTGTCTTCTAGTTTAGGAAACCATAGAATATTAGGGCTACTCTTCTTTGCTAAGAGGATGTCCTTCTTTGATTTTCTTAGAGACCTTGTAGACCTTTCTCTACATCCAAATGATACCCCTCAAAGTGCTATCTTTAGATTGTTGTCAATCTGCAACTGTACCTCGCACATGTGACTATTTCTAGCCCTAGAAATAGTCCCTTTATTTCTTGACTTCTTTCATCTGTGAGGATTTATTCTTCACTCTAGAGGGAAGTCTTATATACCTTAAATTCCACCCCAACCAATGATTATTCTTGACCTGAAATGTGACTCTAGTTAGGGCTACAGAATGGCCTTCTTACTTCGCATGTGTCGCTGAGTTGACTTAAAAAAAGTCTCTATTCACTTCGCTTGAGAGTCTGTCTTCTACTTTATAGTAGGAGGCCTTTATAGGCCTATTTACTAGCCTAAACCACAAAGAATAGACACCTGAAATTTCACTGTTGATCTGGCCACAGACTGTCCCTTCATTCTTCGCATGTGTGGCTGTAGCAACTTCAAAACAATCGTCCTTTGCTTCACTTCTGTCTTCTTGCTACACTGCCCTTGTAGCTCTTCTCCTCATCTTCTTTTAGTCCTTATAGGTTTCTATTACTTGTGGATTTCAGAGCTTGTGAAAAAATGTGTCCAAATGAGGAGTGAACAACCTCTATTTATAGATGTTTCTCCCTCCTCCTTTAAGCCGACTTGACAGTCTCTTAGGTCGAATTGCAGTTGCATTATATTTCAACACTTATTCATCATTTTTTCTACTTGTAGACTTCGTTGATGCTAGGAAAGGATTTGAATTTCCTTGGAGGTATTCTGATGACCTTGTATGATAGCATACAATACGTGACATGCCATCAAAGGGTCTCATCATAATTACATTTTGACTTTGACTCCCTAGAAGCACTTCAAAATGTGCTTGACCTATTTTCAATGAGCAAGAAACACATTGACAAATAATATCAAAACAAATTCTCTTTTCTTGAGTAAGTACAAATATCAAAATTACATATATGAAGACCAAACCTAGTTACATCTTGTCCAACATCGTGAGAATCAAGCTTCGAAGGCGCAGATGAAAAATTGTCTAAACACTTCTTTGTAGTTATATTCCACATGATATTCAAGTTCGATCCTCCTTACATGATCGATCAGGTGAAGGATCCACTACAATACATCGCAAATTAGTTTGCAGTACCCGAGGGAACATACATTGAATGTTTTGGATGACAAATTTCCCCTCACCTCATGCTACGATATGTGACCCATGAAGTGTTCTTGCAAGAAGTAACATATTAGTTGGACAAAGGGTCATTAGGAGTCCTTCATAGGAGGAAGAAATTCCCTTGGCTCACCTTCTCTTTGAGGATCAAATTATATGAGTTGAAGATCCACAAGGTGGAAACTACAAAAATACAAGAGCTGGATCGCTTGCACTTCACAACTAAATACTTTCATGGATATTGTCCCATGAAAGTGTGCAGGAAGAATTATGAAAGGATTAGTTTCAATTGGGGATATTCATCAATATATAAAAGAGAAGATGAGAAGGTGAAGAACTGGTACAATGCAGTTAGAAAGACACATCCAAGGATGGAGACTAGTTCACCCCAAGATCCACCATCTCACACTACAACAAAACCTTGTGATTAGCATCCCTTTTTTCTTATTTTTTTGTGTCTAGAGCCCATTTTTGGTGTTATTTGTGTCCATTTATCAAATATGGTGCAAAAATTGATTTTTTGCACTAAGTTTTGCCCCAAGTCTTGCACCAAGTTAAGCACCAAGTATTGCACCAAGTTTTGCACGAGGTTTTGCAATAGCTTTTGCACCAAGTTTTGTGCCATCCTTTACACCAAGTTTTGTGCCAAGTTTGCGTCAAGTTTGTTAGCTAATTTTGTTTCACCTACTTTTTCATCCTCTATTGCATCCACTTTTTTGCATCTACACTCACATCAACTTTTGCATCATTTTTTGCATCCATTTTTGCATCCTTTTTTCCATCCCTTTGTGCCAAGTTTTGCGTCGAGGTTTGTGCCTAGTTTTACATCTATTTTTGCATCTACTTTTGTTGCATCCACTTTTTCATCTTGTTTTACGTCCACATTTGCATCTTCTATTGCATCCATTATTATGTCCACTATTGCATCCACTTTTTTTGTGCCACAACTTGCGCCTAGTTTGGTGCATACCTTTTCACCCAGTTTTGCTTCTAATTTTGCATCCACGTTCACATCCCCATTTTTGTCTAAGTTTTCATTTACTTTTGAATCTATTTTTGCATCCTTTTTTGTATCCAATTTTGCGTCAGGTTTTACATCTTATTTTGCATCCACTTTTGCATAAACTTTTTTTGCATCACTTTTGTATCCAATTTTTCATCCACTATTTCTCCCATGTTTACATCCACTTTTGCATCCCTTTTTTCATCTTCCTTTGAATCAAAATTTGCTTCTTTTTTTTCACATATCATTGGATCCAATTTTATTGTGCCACAATTTGCGCCATGTTTTGCATCTACTATTATGCCCACATTTTCTTCCACTTTTGAATCCACATTTCCATCCTCTTTTGCATAAAAAATTGCATCATATATTGCATCTTGTTTTGCATCCACTTTTGTGTCAGGGTTATTCGTCAATTTTTGTGTCTTGTTTTGTATTTAATTTTGCATCTACTTTTGTTCCATCCATTTTTGTATCCAGTTCTGTATCCACAGTTTCACCCATGTTTGTGTCCACTTTTTCTTCCTTTTTTGCGTCTTGTTTGCATCCAAGTTGACATCTTTTTTCTTGTATACTATTTCATCCACTTTCGTATTTAATTTTGTTATGCCACAATTTGTGCCATGTTTTGCACCTACCGTTTCACCCAAATTTGGTTCTACTTTTGCATCCACATTTGCATCCTATTTTTTGTCTAAGTTTGCACCAAATATTGTGTATGTTTTTGCATCCCCTTTTGCATCCAATTTTACCTCAAGTTTTGCATGAGGTTTTTCATCTCATTTTACATCTTCTTTTGCACCTATTTCTATTGCATCCACTTTTGCATCAAATTTTGTGTCCATTATTTCACCCATGTTTGCGTCCATGTTTATATCCCTTTCTACATCATATTTTTCATCCAAGTTTTCCTCTACTTTTCATCCAAGTTTATGTCCTTTTCTGCATCCGTTGTTGCATCAAATTTTTCTTACCACAATTTGCACCAAGTTTTGCACCTACTATTGCACCCATATTTGCTTCCACTTTTGCATTCTCGTTTGCATCATATTTTGTTTCCATGTTTGTATTGACTGTTGCATTTTTTTTCATCCACTTTTGTGTTATATTTTACGTCTTGTTTTGCATCTACTTCTATTGAATCCAATTTTGCAACCAATTTTACATCCATTGTTGCACCCATTTTTGCATCTGCTTTTGAATCCATTTTCCAACACTCATCATTTTTTTTGCATTGATGGTATTTCTTATGACATTGACAATTATGAACAACCTATGACAATGCCAATAATCACTACGATGATGATAACGAAGATAGTGATGATGACATGAATGGTGATTATGATGATAATGACAATGATGATAAAGACAATGGTGGTTACAATGCCAATGACAATGATGATGATGATGATGGTGATAATGACAAGCTAATGATCTTAGAAAATATTCCCAATTATAAATGTTGTCATTGTCATAATCATAATCATTATCTTTGGCATCATCCCAAGTCATCATCACCTGATCATCATTATTATAATTTTCATCTAGGTCATCATCAACAATAATAATGACATGAATGATGATGATGATGTCGATGATCATGATGTCCATGATGATGATGACAACAATGATGATAGAAATTACATTAATGATGATGATGGGGATATGACAATAATAATGACAATGATAATGGTGGTGATGATCATCATCATCATCTCTCAGAAATTGAGTTTTAATTTCTCATGCATATATTATATGTGTCCTGAACAACCCTTTTTTAACACATGACATTTTTTGGGTTGATGATATTTCTTACAATGCTGATAATTATGAACAATTTACAACTATGTTGATAATCATGATGATGACGATGATGAAGATGATGACGATGGCATGAATGGTGATTATGATGATAATGCAAATGATGAAAATAGAGATAACAATTGTGGTGGTGTTGATGATGATAATGAAGATGATGACAATGATTATGATTATGCCAATGACCTTACATTCTTATGGATTCTTGAACTTATTAGTTTCAAGACCATGTTTTGCATACATATTACACACAATTTTCATGTACCTCAATTTACACACAAAAAAATAAATCTTTTGTAATATAGTAGACAATAATCACTCTCCAGTTGAATATGGTATACTTTAGAAGAAAACCCTAGGCTCTGTGCTCTGTACTTTGCAGCCAATGCTCAGGTCTGCGCCCCCTGTGCCCCCTGCACCTTCCAGAACGTCTTACCTCACAGAGCCGCCAACAGATCCGTCTTCGGGCCTCTGTTAAACCTCATGTCATGTCCTCCCCGATGGGAGGGGCGGGATCCTTCCCCCCCCCTCCTTCAGACGATCGTTCAACAGACGACGTAGCTACCTCAACTCCCCCGTTTCCTCCAGGTCACTCCTCCGGACAAGATCATAGCTCAGCACAGCCTGACGCAGCAGTGAAACATACAGTTACATGTGAAGAGGAGGCAAACGTACCAGGGGCGTCACAACCAAAGGTGACTTCGGCAACCTACATCCCAAAAGCTACAGAACGAATCAAAGTTGAGCTCCCCAGTCACCGAATCAACGGAGAAATACAATACATGAAATATCACACACTCATTGGAAAATTTCTTGGCTTCTAGCCAACTGAAAAGGCCCTACACGGATGGATCGCCTCAAAATGGAAGCCCAAAGGACAAGTCTCGCTACTACTAGGCCCCAAAGGCTTCTTCACTGCAATATTCAACTGACTGGAGGATAAAACCCAAATACTTGAGGGAGGTCCCTATTTCTTCAATTCATTGGGTCTCTTCCTGCATGATTGGAAATCTAGGTTCAATCCAGATACAGAAGATCTCAGTCATGCTCCAGTCTGGATTCACATGTATTCCCTTCCTTCAGAGTACTGGAGAGAAGAAACTTTAAGGACATCGGAGATAGCATTGGCAGCTTCATCAAAGTTGCAAAGGAAACCAAAAATAGAAGATTCACCTCCTATGTCAGGATCTGCGTCCAGATGCATCTTAAGAAGACCCTTGTAGACTCGGTAAGTCTCTACCATGATGATTTTCAATGGATTCAACCACTAGATTATGAACATATCCCTTTTCGATGCCGCAACTTCCATGTACATGGCCATCTTTTCAGGGATTGTCCACTAATTATTCAGATCAAATCTTCTTCTAACGAGGCTAATAAAGACTCTGAAGGTTTCACTAAGGTGCCCAATCGCCGTAGGCATGCCAAAAAACATTTTGTTTCTCCCTCCAGTCCTAAAAAGGCTGAATCCCAGAATAGATTTCAAATCCTCACCCCTCAGGATCCCTCAGATAATTTGCCTAAAAACCCTCAGGTCTCTCCGCATCGACTGTCCTCCTCTCAGAACCACAAAAATCCCCTGGATCCATCTTCCTCAGTGCCCTTCAGTTTCCCTCTTTCCTCGAATTCAAAAATGTCGGCTCTAGACGCTGATATGCAACCTTCGGCTATGGATCTCGATGTAGCTTTAGCACTCAGTCTGCAAGAGGGGGTCATAGAAGATCTTCAGAATATCCCTATAATAATGGAGGAAGACCCAGAGAATGTAAGTCTGGACGAACTGGATATTCTCAAACTTGAAACTGCATGCAAGCAAAAAGAATATAATTCAATACCCCCTTGGGAAATAGATAGACTAGAAGGGGTTCTAATCAAAGCTCAACACAACAAATGCCTAGGTATACAAGAAGGTAGTCCATGGGATGGAAAGAAAATCTTAAAAGAGACAAAGAAGAGAGGGCACAAAACCGATCTGTAAAGAACCATCATTCTAGGAGAAATCTTAATGGAATCAAGGAGATTCCTGAAGTTGATGAAGTTCTACAAGCCCCAACCCCATTGTTCCTCATGAAGCTCATCTCCTGGAACATGTGTGGGTTCAATAGACCCTCAAAACACAGAATGTTAAAAAACATGATACAGTTAGAGAAACTAGCTGTTGTTTTTCTACAAGAAAGAAAAAGTACTAATACGGCCCTCGAAAGGATCCTCCACAAAGCCTGGAGCGGCAATCGTTTAGTTTCAGTGGATGCGGTAGGAGCCTCCGGTGGGCTATCAATAGTTTGGAACCCGCAGATCCTTATGCTTCAATATTTTCATGCCACTCATCATTTCATTCAAGCTACATTTCATCTCATCGGGACGGATTTGCACGGTCTTCTCACCAACACTTACTTTCCGCAAGATTCACATCACAAATTAGAAGTGCTGGATGCATTAACAGCTCTGAACTCTTCCAGGCAGTTCCCTCTATGGATCAGCAGGGGAGATTTCAATATAATCACTAATTTAGGGGAAAAAAAAGGAGGGCGCATGAAGTTAGAAGATGGCAGCACAGGATTCAAAGATTTCATTCAAAGCAATCAGCTCATAGACATCCAAACCTCTAATGGCACATACACATGGACAAACAAACGCAGGGTTTTACATAATATTGCTTCTAGGCTCGATCGTTTTCTCATTTCAGATAATGCCATTCATCTGGGAGGAGATTTTCACGCCTCCATTTTACCTCAAGGCGGCTCTGATCACTGGCCCATAATGCTGCAATGGACGCGTCCGGGTAAACATTGCAATTGTCCTTTCCTCTTTGAAGCCTTCTGGTCCACTCATCCTGACTTTAAAGAGGTGGTTCAAGTGGCATGGAGATCCTTTCCCCCCCCAGCAGGTGCAAAGATGTTCCAATTCCATCATAAACTCAGACACCTCAAGCAAGTGCTTAAAGTCTGGAACAAAACCCAATTTGGGAACATTATGGACACCCGACAAAAATTGGAGAAGAGTATGTGTACGCTTCAGCAAGCCATTATCCTAGAGGGTAGAATAGAAGAACTTGCAAATAAGGAGCAATCCCTCTAGACAAAAATAGAGGCTCGAAGGCTACAAGAGGAAATCCTTTGGCGCCAAAAGTCCAGAATAGGATGGCTAAAGGAAGGGGAAAAGAATACAAAATTCTTTCATCGTTCCACCATTCAACGACGAATGCACAACAATATTGCTTTCATTAACAATAGTCAAGGGGAGAAATTAGAAAAGCATGAATACATTGAAAAGGAACTCAAGGATTACTTCCAAGAAGCGCTCAAAGAACAAACAAGGAGTAGATCAGTAGCCATCAGAGCAGTCACGCAACACATCCCCAAGCTAATCACGGAAGATCACAATCAAAATTTACTAAAACCAGTTTCCATGCAGGAGGTAGAAGAAGCAATGGCTCAGCTAAAAGATGGTAAGGCTCCTGGAGCTGATGGTTTCACCTCCAATTTCTTTCATGAGTTCTGGGAATTAATTAGTACCGAAGTTTGGGAATTGGTGGAAGAATCTCGCTCTGTGCACTGGCTCCTACCCTCCCTTGGTTCCACCTTCATTGCTCTGGTACCTAAGGGGGAAGAAGCAAACACGCATGACAAATTTAAGCCGATTGCCCTCTGTAATGTCATCTATAAACTTATCTCCAAAGTGGTGGCAAATAGGCTCAAACCTCTTCTACCTCTTCTCATCCTTCCGGAATAGATGGGATACGTCGAGGGGCGTCAGATAATGGATGGCATTATCCTTTCTAATGAGGTGATCCACTCCTTAAAAATCCTTAAAAAACCGGGCATGATAATGAAGCTTGATCTTTCCAAAGATTTTGACAAGCTCAGTTGGGAATATATTCATCAAATGTTGCTAGCCTTCGGCTTCAATACCACCTGGACCCATTGGATTATGAATCTCATCACCTCTCCCTGCTTCTCAGTTCTCCTCAATGGCTCGCCTTCTCTGCCCTTCCGCTCATCGAGAGGCATACGTCAAGGGGACCCCCTTTCCCCCTTCATGTTTGTTCTCATGGCGGAAGGACTCAGTCGTCTCCTTCATCATGCTGTTTCCTCTCAAGCGATCAAAGGCATAGCGCTTCATGGACTCCACCCCTTATCCCATCAACAGTTTGTTGATGACACGATGCTCTTTGGTCATCCTTTGTCTTCCGAAGCCAAAAACTTTAAAGCACTGCTTGAGCTGTTCTCTGAAGCCTCTGGAACCTTGATCAATGCATCCAAATCCCAGCTCTTCTTCTTCAACACCCCTGTCTCCACTCAAAGAAATGTTGCACGCATTCCTGGATTCTCCATTGCCACGCTTCCATCCAAATACTTGGGTGCCCCTCTAATAGTCTCTGCTCTCAAGCATGCGTCTTGGCATACGCTGCTGGACAAATTGGAAGCCAAACATTCCTCTTGGACCTACAGATCGCTCAACATAGCTAGTCGGCTCATTCTGCTCAAATCCGTCCTCCAAGCTATGCCTCTATATCTCTTTTCTATATTAGCAGCTCCCAAATGGGTCCTCAAAGCAATTCGTAACCTTCAAAGGAGTTTTCTATGGGGATCTACAGGGCTCAACAGGAAATGGGCCCTTGTTAAATGGACAGAAGTCTGCCAACTGAAAGCCAATGGTGGACTAGGACTACGGGATCCCCTTCATAGCAACTACACTATGGGAGCAAGAGTATGGTGGAATTGGTTAGTAAAACCACACATTCCTTGGGCAAAGCTATGGCAAGCCAAATATGCACCTGGAAGTCATTGGGATGAACTAATTAGAATCAGTCCTAGTATCTCAGGCTCCATGATTTGGAACGCAACCAAGATTCATAGTGCCTTCATCCAGGAGAACAGCTTTTGGGAAGTTCACTCGGGGAATTCGGCGCGTTTTTGGGAGGATTCCTGGTAGCAGCTCCCAAAACTTGCCTCAATTTTCCATAAACCCCTCTGGCAAACCCACATGCAGCGCACCAATCTTATTAATGTTTCTCAGTTCTGGCAACAGTAAGAGCCTCAAGATTTCCAACAGTGGAAGCCCGCAAGCTCTTGGCAGGCGGATTGGCATGGCGAGACCTTCGCAGACATTGAACAAGAGCTAAGTCACAGGAAAATAAAGCAGTCAAACCAGCAGGACAAACTGAGGTGGGGAAACTCTACAAAAGGGACCTTCACTACCAAAGAAGCTTATACTTTACGTTATGCGCAAGGCCATACCGATAATGATCAGCTATGGAATAACATCTGGCAGTCCAAACTATGGCCCAAGGTTTCTACCTTTCTATGGCTCTTAAGCAAAAAGCGCATCCTCACCTGGGATAATCTGCAAAGAAGAGGCTTCATTGGCCCCTCAAGATGCCCAAACTGCTCTCTCCAATCGGAGACCATTCTGCATCTTATGGAGACCTACCCCCTTGCGGCTCAGCTCTGGGAGCAAATCGACCGATGTAATCAAAGAGTAGGAAACCGTCAGGGGGACATAACAAACACTCTGAGAACCTGGCCCAAGCTTCCATATCAAAGCCCCATCCTGAATTCTTTATGAAATCTCATTCCAGGGTTTCTTTACTGGACTTTATGGAAGGAACGGAACAACAAAATCTTCAACAATAGTAAATGTCCTTATGAAATCCTCTGGCTTCTCTTAAAGCAAAATATCCAAGAAACCTTGGCGCTTCGGTCATGGCAGGAAACCGATTGGCCAACCTCCCCTCAAGAGCAGCTCATCTGGAAATCATGGAATCTTAAACTATCCTGTGCCCCCTCTGAACTTTCCAAACCCTCTCCCAAGTCCGTCTCCCCAGTGCATTGGTCCCCCCCTGCCATCTCCTCTTTCAAATTGAACTTTGATGGTGCAGCTAAAGGGAATCCTGGACCAGCAGGTTATGGAGGAGTAATTTGAAACGACAGAGGAATAGTCCAATACATATTCTATGGTTCGATAGGCAAAGACACTAACAATGTCGCGGAAATGGAAGGCTTATGGAAAGGAATATGCATTGCTGATCAACACAGTTTCCACCCACTAGAAGTAGAGGGAGACTCCCTGATCCTCATCAATGCAGCAACTAGAATTCAAGCAGGAACCTCAGCTGCTAAAATTGCCTCCAGTTGGAGATTTCTCAGCAGGCTCGAACTACTGGAGGAAAGGCTCAGGCGTCCCAACCGCATCTTTTTTAAGCATGTAAAGCGTTCCGCCAACCAGGTAGCAGATAGATTGGCCAACCAAGGGTTGACCCGCATCGCCCTCCCTACTCAGGCACTCTCAATGACTCAGAGGATATTCAACTCCAACAGGAATGCCACTCTTTGGCAATTCAGGATATTCAATCCTCGGCTGCGGGTGATTAATATGGTTATTAATGAGGGGGCGGCCTTCCCACTGGGCAAGTGGCAGCCCAGATCCGCCAGCTGTAGGGGCGATCTACGGGCCTGCCACCCCCGTCCTGATAAAATGAATGTAGCTCTTAATAATGCCTTGCAAATTGCCGTTAGCTACTTTATCTTTGGCCCTCGATTCGCCTCTTCGGTGCTCTGCCTGCGTTGGAATGTTCAGTGCTTGGAATGTCGCTCTGTGGCTCTTTAAGAACCAGCCTTCGCTGGGTAGGCCGCATCTGAGGTCTATTCATTGTATCATTTGGCTGTGGATGCTTTGCTTTTGCGATTTGACGCTGACGATTGAGCCTTGGCAGTGGTCTCTAAGGTTCAGACCTCGGCCCTCTGCACAGAAGGCCTTGGTCTCTTCCTTGGAGCGCCCTGGCTCTCTCGTCTGCAAGCTCCAGTTTGTTTCAGTTTATGTTCGCATTGCGCCCCTCGGCGCTCAGGGTGACTCTCCGGATCAGTTCTCTGTGGTAAGTCTCGCCCTGCTCCTCTGTGGTTTTTCAGAGTCTTATTCGTCGCCCTTCGTGCTTCGGTCCGCCATTCCGCCTCTGGGCAAGGTCATTCGGCTCTTTGTGAATTGTAGCGGGTGGAAAACTAGTTCTTTGTGCAGCCTCTTTTGCAGCGACGCTCCAGAATGCCGCGTGAACGGCTCCGCCTCAGCAGTCGTAGGGGTGGGTCTCGGGGAGGAGCTAGAGGAAGAGCTTTCCCTCAGCGCTCCTCTCCCTCAATGGAGTCCCCCTCTGAAGAAGTTAGCTCCCATGGGGCAAGGCGGTGTCGAGGCAGAGGAAGAGGCCGAGGCCGTGCAGCTGCGTGCTCGCACAGCTCTCACCCCTCAACCCGTTTTCGGTTCCCATGTTCCCTGGACAATGCCACTTATTTTGTATCGGTGCGGATTGAGAAGTGCGAAAACACAGCCTCTCCAGAAGTCCCTGCGGAGCCTAGGCCACCTTCTCCTGTTCAATGTCCAAGATTGCAGCCTGCAGAAGCCTCGGGTGCGGTGGCGGGTCCAAGTGAGCCGGCAAAGGATGATGCTCCTTACACAGATACGAGTGCATCCGATCAGTATGGTTGCAGAATTGTTGAGGAGCAACCATCCACCTCCATGGATGCTTGAGCTCGTCTCCTCGCTGTTTTGGAGGTTGCTTCTGCGGTTTCAGGTTGTGTGTTCGGCTTCCACAGTGCGCAACGTTTGTTATGGGATAGTTTTGTTCCTTTCAGGTCTGTTCAGGTCGTATTCAGTATACATATGCATCTATGTTTGTGGGTATATCTATGCTTGTTTGTATCTCCTTGCAATAGCCGGGATAGGGAGTTTTGGAATGTGTCAAGCGGTTTGGCTTTCAATGGGTTCCGGTCTGTGTCCAATTGTCAGTCTTTCAGTCTTCCAGTCTTTCAGTCATGGATGGTGTTATGGTCTCTTCTTCCAGTGTTAAAGTCCAACTGTAACCATCTCAGCATGGCGAATGTAAGCTTTTTTGTAACCCTTTTTGTATAATAATAGAAGTAGCATAAATTACACAAAAAAAAAAAAACAAAACAAGATTTAAATCTAAATAGCAGATTTTATTCAAAAAATGCAGCAAAGACACATGAAAGTAAACAAAGGAGGTACTGGGCACTTGAGATGGGCCCAACCCCAAGAGCTACAGCCTCCTAAGAAAGATTAGAGTTGGTGTAAAGATGGATTCATCTTTATTGATCAAAAGAATAGTTACATTCCAAAAACTGTCCACAAGGAAAACTCGAAAATGTGCTGAAATGGAGAGCTAAATTACTACCTAAAACATGACTAAAAACCGAACTACAAACTAGCTAAATTCTGCCTACAAAATGACTAACTGAAATGAGGCCCTAAGCCCTCTTATTTATACAAATTGAGGACCCCAACAGTCCTCCTAAACGTTAGGGACTCGGTTGCCCAAAACATGCAGTTAACAACAATCCTACTTGACTTGCTTGGCTGCCCTTGTGATAATCGATTTGGTGGCCCTTGAACTCCGAGCTGATGGTGGAGAATTCGAGGTAAGGGCCCATAAATGAAGGGGACACCTTTCTAAAAATCCTCTCCACGAATTTGGCTGCCATGTGCTCACTTAAACCTTTGATTTTGTCTCCAAATTGACCAAAAAGACTGCATAAAGCACACATTAGACTTGTTGGCATAATGACTAACCCAATTCACTCTATTAACATAAATATAATAAAAAACATGCAATAAACTAATGAGAATGGTGGATTAAGTCGAATTAGGAGGCTGAATGAGCCCATATAATTATCCATTTTTGGGGCTCATCATCACCCCCTACTGAAAGTGTTGCTCATCTTCTAAGCAACTAATCTATCTCTTCCTCCCTGTCATGCCAAGCTTCTGAAGTGATGTCTCTTCTCGGTCATGAAACCATGCTTTTCCCTCTACTTCTTCCCACTACTTGTGCTCCTTTTCTTGTAGCAGTTCTGTTAGCGCCTCAACCTCAGCCTGCAGCTTGTCCTCTCTTTGTTGTTCATCAGATGTTTCCTTGTCTTTCCTTCTTCCCATGATTGTTTGGCCACCTTTTCCTCCAATTTCTTGGTCTCTCTTAGCTTATCCTGAGTTTCCTGTAGAGAATTCTTAGCTTCCTATAGCACTGTCTCAGCTTCCTGTAGAACTGTCTTTGAGTCCATCATTTGAATTCTCTCTCTCCAAGTGAAGGTTTTTGGCTTCTTCATTCATAGGTGATGGATATCTTTGAAGGAGACTCCTTTTGTTTAGTTGTTGTGTCCTTAATGACAATTTGCTCCTTTTACTGTGGCTGGGGTCTGCCAGTTTTTATCCGCATGCTCCTTCTTGCCGTAAAGTACATGGAAGGCTCCCTTTTTCGCTTCCCTTTCTGCTGTGGAGATGTGCTTAAGGTAACCAGCACATGCTGCCTCCCTGGACAAAACCTCGGGTGATTTCTCCTTTTTCTGCTCCGTTTTTATGCTTCCTGTAGAAGCTGATTTCTGACTTCCTGTAGAAGCTTTTTCTAGACTTCCTGTAGAAAATGTTACGGCCTGTTTGGCTGAATGTGTCCTTTCTTTTAACTCTTGTTTGGTTGCCTTGGTTGGGACCTCCTTTGTTTGGGCTTTTACAGTCCTCTCTGCTCTACTTTGCAGTCATTTCTCCCTGGGTGTTTGTGCCATTGGTCCTCCCACAGTTCTAGGTTCAACAACTTGGCCTTTTTCTTGTTTCTCCTTCTACTCTTTCTGTGGTGGTTTGTCCTGTGTTTCCTTGCCACTGGCTTTCTCTCCGGATTCAAGGTGTTTCCCTTCTTCACTGCTGGATGAGGTGAGTTCCTCAGCCAGGATTCGGATATCATCATCTCTGGACATGTTGCAGAAAATCTCCCAGGAGAGGGGGGACAGTGTAGGTGTGGAGAGCATCCTCTACCAAAAGCTTGATGAGCCCATGGTGGGCTATCTGATCCGGTGTCCCTTCCTTCAATTTTGTGCCACATTCAATCAATGATTGTAGGAGAAAATAGGGAATACTCAACTTCTGCTCTGGGGGTAAGTCCAGCCCATGTCTCAGTTCTTTCAGCAGCTGGAAATGATAGCCATAACAATACTAAACCGACCTTCATAGGTAATATATTTCATGATTTGGAGGCTGGCCTCACTCCAAAGAGGATGTAAACTGGCCCTCCTTACCCCATTCTTGTCTTCTGCAAAACGTTCCTCAGGTAGGAGGAATTCTTTCTTGGCTTTTTGGCCTAATGCTCTCTCCTCTTTGCTCCAGGGTATCCCTAATGGCAGACCAGTACTTGACTAATGAGTTCAGGGGTAAGCTGCAAGGTCAACCCTCTTAAATTCATAGTGGCCAGTGTCTTTGATTTAGGTTGCAGCGACATTAAGAATTCCTTCGTCATTTCATCGTCATATCCCTGAATTTTGTCACAAAAAGTCATCCAGTTGGCACGGGTGAAGAGGTCCACTACTGCGGGATGTTCATGCAATTTTCTGGCATCCAAGGGTTCCTTTCTGATAAACCCTCCTGGCATGGTGAGAGTGTTCTGTTTTAGTGCTCTAAGCAGAAAGGGAGTGTTGTTTGATGGTTTCCTCCTTTGAACTTCAGGAATGGATTTCTCGGGTGTTTAGAGTTTAATCTGCACCAATTCCCTGGTTCTAATGCTTTTGCTGCCCAAAACTCGGCTATTCGTGTGTAACAGGGAGAATTAGGTTTCCACAGACAGGACATAGAGCTTAATTTCCATCACCAACATACATATAACTGTGTAAATTCAAATATTTCACACACATGCCAACCCTCACAGTTCTTTATCTTTTCTACAGGAAAAATCTTTTAACAAGAACCATGGGAGAGAAATTTGACGCAGACCTGACTGAGAAATGCCATGCAACATATGATCGCACTGCTATTTTTGACTTACGGGCAGACTTGTCTCTCATTCTCCTACTCCAAACAATTCAATTCACCACCTTTCAAAATATATCATGCATGGCAGAGTGTTTTCGAGCCTACCTTTCTCGGGATTTCAAATTTGACGAAGGAAAGCTCAGGTTTCTCTGTTCCAGAAGGCTGTACCGTACTTCCTGTAGGACTTCTTCCTGTAGAATGCTTGCTGGCTTCAGAAGGATGTCACTGCGCCTCTGAACGAGCCCGATAACAACAAAATCTTGCAGACAGGTAGAAAGACCGGTGGATGATGACTAGTTAATCATTTTGTGGAAGCGTAGGATGCATACTTCAGCTGAAGACATTGCAAGTGCCAGTGAACAGCAGGTGGTTTCAGCTGAGCATTTTTTAATTGCGGCGTGATTCGTGGTGAGGGAGTGAAGTGGCTAGGTGTACGTGGCCACATGCAGACTGCAGTGCTATCCTGAAACATCGCGTTTCCTACCTGTGATCACTCCCATCAATTACGTTGAAGGTTACACAACCACCACTACCTTTTTCCCAATTTCCTCCTGAGATGGAGGAGCGCACGTGTCGATTCACCCACCGAGCACTGTTTGAACTGGATGAGGGTGGCCAGTTAGCTGGCCACCGACTTTTTTAATCACAACCATCTCATTGCTCATGTAGTTTCCAAATTACATTCATGCAATCAGAGGAACGAGGTTTAGTCAAGTACCTGGAAGTTGAATGTCGTTGCTGTGAGGTGCTTTTCACTGCTGCATGTGTTTCTGTGGTTGCATGATGGCTTGGTTGCTGATTCATGGCCGTTTTTCTTGTGCAGGTACCCTCTGGCCGGATCTATGCTGTAGGAATTTGTTTCCACGTTCAGATCTGCCCCCTCAAGCTGCTGATGCTGAATTTTTCCAAGACAGCAACTTGTCTTTTCCATTGCTCCCGAACGATAGATCGGATTGATATGAAACTTTCTGAGCATGTGTCTATCATAATTGTGCACCTCCCAGAGCGAAATGGTGGTCAATGGATGCATGGATTTTGAAAAAAACGGAAAATAGCTGAAGATTACAGAGATCAATTTCTCGAAAACCGTGCATCCGAATCAGTTGAAACTGCTTGGGTAGGTTACTATCGCCCATATGCATCTCCCCATAAAACAAGTTTTGAAATGGATGCACGGATATGGAGAAAATGCAAAAATGGCTGAAGGTGATGGGGGCTGATTTCTTGGAAATCGTGCACCGGAATTGGCTGAAACTGCTCGGGCATGTTGCCATCACCCCTATAACTCTCCCCATGTAACAGTTTTTCAAATGGATGCACGGTTTTCAAGTTAGGGCAAAAACAAATTTCAGCACTTTGTATTTTTTTTTCAAGCATTCTGCAGTTTTTTGCATGGTAAGAAAAATGAGCTTGGGCTATGATGCAGGCATGGAAATGATGGAGGAGGAGTTTGAAGAAGGTAGGACTTATGAACCCTTTAGGAAGCTATCATGTTCGCCAAACCACCTTTTTGAAATCCATTTCTAGCTTCCTTTAATTTCTACAGGAACTTCTTGTAGAAGCACAATGAAGTGGAAAAAATGATGGAGAAAGGTGAGGGATGGAAACAGGGGTGCTTGCAGGCCTAAAAAACAGATTCCAACCTTCATATGCCCCTCCAAAATCGAATTTGACTCGTTCGAAGGTTCTACAGGATGTTTCCTGTAGAAATTTAGAACTTCCTGTACAAACGCCTGGAACTTCCTGTAGAAAACCCTGGAACTTCCTGTAGAAAGCCCAGAACTTCCTGTAGAAAGCCCAATCTTGACCTGAATGTGACCAAATCCTAGGAGAGGTGAGTGGCCATGGAGGGAGTGTCTGAAGGGATGTCCTGGAGCCTGGTACGAACTCCTATCCTCGTTTTGCGCGACCCTCCTTACCTGCAATGTATTCCCTGCAGCCTACAATTATTTTACAAAGATTAGGCCTGATTTTTTTTTTCTCCTGTTTCCTTTTTTTTCCCCCTTTTTTTTTAAACAACTAGGGCGCCTCATGGAGGCTTTCACCCTAATTGCCTGCCCTGGATGCCTCCAAGGGAGGTTTTCACCTTTAGATTTTTCCTCTTATTTCCATTTTTTCATTTTTTCATTTTTTCATTTTTTTTTCTACCCTACCCTACTTGAAAAACAAAATCGTTCTCAAGTATAAGAATACTTCCAATGGAGCCATGTGCACATCGAGATTAGAGACAAAATGATGTGGAGGCTTGAAATGCATGCTTTGACAACTATCCAGATTTCAGAGACCAAATGATTTGACTTTGAAGGGATTAGGCAGAGCTGAAGAAGAGAGTATTGCTACAACTTAGTGACCATCTAGAACCATATCTCAATATAGCTCTGATATCCTTGGTCCTTTTGCTGATCTGGATCATTCTTCATGTCACCTTCTATCATGACCTTCTCATCTTCCTCTTTTTGCTGAGTTTTCTCTTGAATACATAGAGGATTTGATAGTAACCATGAGGGAACTCTCTCGATCTCTGCTTCTGATGTCTTCTCTTCATCAAGTGCAGCCCATGGTTCTTTGATTTCCTCTTATGAATCTTCTTTTGCTGGATGTGGTCCTTCAATGCCTTCAAGATAATCTCTTTTTTGCAATACTCTTCCTGAGCTATGGTGAAGATCATTGAGCTCAAGAGGAGTCCTTTGGACATCTTGTGCCTCAGCTTTGCAATTGGGTTGAGCTATCCCAATGTGCAGGTTTGGAAATGGTGGTATGGGTAGTTGAGTGGGGGTGTATATTTGAGATGGATGTGGATGGGGTTGTGGTTGGGAAGGTGGTGGAGGCAAATGAGTGGGATGAGAGTTGTACTGGGGCCTCCACCCCTAATGAGGTGCATTCCACTGAGGCTATGGCTGAGCATAAGAGTGAAACGAATGAGCAAATGGAGAAGCATGGTATTGAGGAGGATACGACCAAGGAGGGGGTGTGGACCAGGAAGGATGAGCAGGGGGGCCCCAAGAAGGCATGGAAGTGGCTTGATAGGGGTCATAATAGGTTTGGGACGTCTCTTGCATTCCCTCCTGGTAGGTTCTGGATCCATGTGACCTCCTTTGGTTCATGAAATAGAGTGGTTCAGTGACTCCTTTGGCCCTTTGATATGCAGCTTTAAGTCCGGGCAAGGAAGGGCACTGATTCGTAGGATGGCATTCTTCACAGACAAAACACACTTTTATGGTGTGCAATGGACATTCATTCCTAGGATGCTTTCTAGTGCACCTGGGAGAAAAGATGGCCAAAGCCCTCTTGGCTTCCTCTTGCTTCCTTTGGATTTGCAAGGTATCCAGTTGCATGGTAAGAAACTACCTCACCTCGCTCTTGAAATCTTCCATCTGATTTGCAAATTCATTTTTGGATAAGGTACTGCTCTCAAAATTTTTGTTTGTAGCCATTTGCTCCAGAGTAATGTTTTCTTCTTCTTCTTCCCTTTGAGGTTCTTCAAATATGTCTTACTGTCCACCTAAGGGTTCTTTAATCACAGCCATCGAAGAAGAGAGAAGTTTGGCTGTGTGAAGCAGTGGGGGTGTTGTGCAAACATTTTTCTTACTTATCTCTACTCCTACAAGACATGAAAGAAAATATTTTTGGTTGATTTTTGTTTTTTTCTACGTGTACCTGCAAAACTGAAATAGATTGAATCGCAACTAACTATATTACTGAAATGAAAATGCGGAAATGAAATGAAAGCAGGAAAGGACTAATCTATTTTGCTGAAATGAAATTGCAGGAATGAAATGCTAAGCTACACTTGCAGAATGGAAATTGCGGAATTGAAATGCTAATCTACGCTTGCAGCATTGAAATTGCGGAATTGAAATGCTAATCTATGAAAGCAGGAAATATCTAATCTATGCTTGCTGAAATGAAATGAAAGCAGGAAATGTCTAATCTACTTTTGCGGAAATGAAATTGCAGAATAGAAATGAAATAAACTACTTAGCAGAAGGTTGTTGTAGAAAATAGAAGAATAACAACAATCACCAATACTCTGACTTTTCCCCGGTAACGGCGCCAAAAAGAATGGTGGTCTCTAGTATTGCAGCAATATTGCTGCAACTCCTAGGACTCCCTTCTTTACTTTATATCAACCCAGTAGTTCGTAACAAACTTGGAAGCAACGGTGTTGTATGCACAAGTACTAGCTCTTGCCGCAGCTGTCACTTGGTCAGCTCGCACAAGTTCGTTAGGGGCTTAAGCCAGCTTCTATGAGCTCTGAGAAGAAGCTTTTTAACTGATGGACGAAAGCTAACTCAAAGGAAGCTAATCTACTTGCAGAAAGAAACTGAAACGCTGAATAGGAAATGCAAACCCTAATTTTACCAGCTAGCCCTACTGATGCGAAAAAGAGGATGAAAGTTACTGAAAGAGATGCCATTACTTCTAGGAAGGTAAAATACATGTGTCTAAGCTACTTCTATCTGAAGAAAACATCTCTTTGTATTTTTGGTTAAGTTGTTAGATTTATCATACATGTGCTTTCACTGTTTTGTTTTACTGTGCGAAGGTGGATCGGCGAGAGGAAATGCTTGTAGGAGGTTGGGAAGGTTCAGAGAGGGCCTAAGGGGTCCCTAGCACCCTTCCTGAGAGTTTCACAGAGTTTGGCTTTCAGGAGACCGCTTTCGTGAGCTTCTACAGGAAGTTTGCAAGGGTTCTACAGGATGTTCTGGAATTTCTACAAGATGTCTGTAATTTTCTACAGGATGTTCAAAAATGGGATTTTGGAGAATTGATGGAGGGAAAAAGGTGGAAGAATGATTATGGAGGTGAGATAGGGGTGTGGTGAGGTTCGGGACTTGGTGGATGGAGTTGAGGAGTGGCATGGATGGTGAGATTTGTTCAAGGAGGGATGAAGCGATGTTGCACAAGAAGATGAGAATCATGGCAAAGTAAGCGAATGAGGCAAACGTAAGGTAAGGGTTCTAAGTGAAGGATCGAGCAGGTGGATTTGACATTGGGCTGAAGAGGCAGTGCTGAGGTACTTTCGTGAGACAAACTGGGGGCTGAGAGGTAAATGCTGAGCAGAAGAGGGTGACGCAATCCTTGGAAGGTGATGTAGTTCCAGAGAGAAGCTTGGAGCAGCTTTCGCTGTCAAGCTAAGGTACTGTCGAAGTTGCTGTGGGATAAATTATCCGGTTTTTTGATCAGCCGAAATATCTGTCTCCGAGGGGAGGTATTTCTGCCAAGGAAATTCTTTGAAGGGTGAGCCATTTTTGGCACCCTAGTTGTATTCAGAAAACTGCATAATAATAAAACCCTCATATCTACTGCACCGGTTTTCCCACATTGGGTTTTTCTGGGGACGATTGTCCACAAATAACGGTGTCCCTTGTGTGTTGTCTCAATTATTTCAGTTGTTGATTTGTATATGCGTTGAGGCTGCATTTGTGTTTATTTTGGTATTTATATTTATAAATAACTTGTTAATGGAAAGAACAACTAGGAGATAATAAACCAGATAATGCAGTAGGGGTTTCTGGTGTGTCATAATTAGAAATTTCAACACAGGTTACCCCTTATTTACTTATATTAGAGGGGGGGTCATTCACTACACTCAACAGAGGCTGACCCTCAGCTTCTTGGATTTGAGGGATATTTTTATAGAAATTTCAACAAGGCTTACACTCTATTTGCTTATATTAGAGGGAGGGTCGCTCACTATGCTAAACAGAGTCTGGCCCTCAGCTTCTTGGATTTGAGGGATATTTTTATTGGAAGGAGAGCTTGCGTCCCATAACCAACGTCCCATTGTGGAGCATTCCATTGAGTACTTTCCTAGCCCTAGCATGATAGGCCACCCCACGTACTACCAATCCTTAAGTAGTACTAATGTTCTTTTTTTCTTTAAGGACATACTCTTGCCTTCCATCCTAGCATAAGGTCTTACAATCCTAGCTAAGAGGAAGGTAAGAGGTGTTATTGAAGCTTATTGAGGAATAAAGGCTTGCCTGACATAAGGAGCATGAGGAAGCTTATCAAGGAAGGAATTCAATTGAGAAAAGTTGATTAATGGGTAGATTATTTCTTTCATCATGAGGTGTCCTGTGGAGCCTAAATACAGTTGCGTATACTGATCTACAGGTATTGGCTTGCCAAGGGTTATAGAGGAGGGACACCCTGTATTCCAATGGGAGCTACCGGTCAAAATATTTTGATTGGAAGGAGTGCTTTCCACCCTAGCATAGGTAGTACTAGCACAGGGAACCCTATCATAAGTTATTGCAATCCTATAATCATAGTACATCTGTTCATGCATGGAGATTTTGATTGGAACAACCAGGGCAAGGAAACGATCATTGATCAGGGCAAGCAAACAATCAATCAGGGCAAGGAAACAATTGATCAGAGCAAGGATTGGATATTTAGATTGGGGAGGGTGGTAAAGGTGCGAAGCGAGACCCTACACACATTAAGGCGTGAAGCGCAAAGCTGGCTATTGGGATTTATAAGAGCCATACTAAATATCAATAAATCTATTTCTTGCTTGCCCATTGCTTTCTATCGAAGGGATATGACCTAAGTCTTTTTACCGAAGCAAGCTCATATGAGAGCCAGCGCTCAAGCCAAATATTCTAGTTAAGGGATCATGTTTTATGCCAACATAGTTACGTATCTAATAAAGTGTAATTAC
>APFE030701372.1:112583-122795 GCA_000404065.3 Pinus taeda | reverse complement strand
CAATATACAGATCAAGTATTGAAAAATAAATGAGACAAACACACAAAGGATACACTTATTTTTGGACTAAACGTCCCCAGAAAAACCCAATGCGGGAAAACTGGTGCTGCAGCTCTGAGGGTTTTCTATTATTAAGCAGTAGCTCTGAATACAAATGCTGGTTTCCCTCTCAACAAACCAGTGACGGAGAAATACAATGGCAGAAAACCTAAGTGAGTTTTACCTCACTTCACCCAGCAGATTCCGGCTAATCCGACAGCAAAACTAGTTGGCCCTAGCTACAACCGTGCTTGCCCTTCACAGTAACTGTGTGGGCCTGTGTGGAGCTTGCTGAGGCTCTACGCCAGATCTTCTGCCCACTGCGTCACCTTTCCCAGTTGTTCCAGCAGTTCCGACTCTCTGCGTGGAAGGCAACTTTCTCCCTCTGCACTAGCCCTTCTAGCTCTGTGTCAAGGCTGCGTGGGCCCAGAATGGCCCAGCGTCAGCGCTCCTAGCTATTCGTCTACCTCCATAAGCTTCTCTCTGCCTCTCTATCTGTATTCCCGAACTATCCCTGCCCCTCAGTTGCAAGATTCCCCCCAATTGATTTTCCTCCTGAGAACTTCCCACCTCATAAAATCGATTTGCTCAATCTCTCTGTGTGTTCTCCAACTGACCCCAACCCTCCATTTATACTTTTCTTGTTGAGAAATCAATGGTTGTGATCTAATCTCTAATCAACAACTAAGATTAAATTAGACTTGATCTTCGTCTCTTAGAAGCTTCTCACCCATATTTTCATTAATACCCATTAATATTTTAATTTTCCTAAGTTTAGACTTCGGAACCCCATTAAAAATATTAATTATTTTAATAAAATATAATCTAGGTGGAATTTATCCAAACGATTTATGGGTCTTGGAGATCTCATGTGGTCTATCCCCTCGACAAAATTTCGGAGCTAGAGCACATCTGATGCTACCCAAAAAATCAACACTCTCTCTTAGCGAGGAATGTGTTCTAGCAATACTTCCTAGCAGAAGTATCACACTGATTCACGACATCGGTCCTCTGCATTGTTGATGCTCGGTCAACTGTCCCTCATCCACTGCTCTGCTGCAATCTATACTGCTACCCATGACACTGCCACTATCACTGCTGCATCTATACTACAACTCCCTCTCAATTTGCTGCCTCATGTTGCCCATAACACTGCCACTGCTAACTGTTGCACTACAACGCAGTTGCTGAGAAGTAAGAAACTAAAAATCCACCCAAAAGCTGACATGTTGGTCAATCTGGATGCCCCGTGATGCTGAAGCTACCTCTGCTGCTAATCTGTGTTGACCCTCCGATGCTACTGCGCTGTTGTTGTATCTTCTCTGTGCCTCCCGCACTACTGCAACACTCCACTACACTGCTTCAGACTCTGGCACTCGAGCTCTGCCACTATTGCTCCATCATCCCTCGCACTAACTAAATCTCGTCATTCAACTACAGTCATTAAGGGCTCCCATAGCCGTATGTGATCCAAGAGTTTGGGCACCTCCATGATTCTGCCCCTATCTGTAGTCCTCCCGACTATAGCTCAATATCGCCCCACCTCTTCTCCAGAGGTGCATGAGTAGTCATGGCGCAATCCTCATCGTCCTCCTTGTCAACTTGCGCAGCAGTAGCCTTTGAGTCAGACTCGTCTTCTTTGCCCTTCTTTCGAGGGCACTGCGTGGCAAAATGACCCATTTCTCCACATCTGAAGCATCCAACTTTGGATATGTCCTTTTTCTTTCTATTCTGTTGCCCTTGCTATCCCGCTCATGCAAAGCTGCATCCTCCTCTTCCTCCTTCTTGACTCTGATCCCTTTGTTGTTGCTTCCTGCCTTGGTCAACTGTTTGATCTCTTCCTGTCAAAGAGCTGCCCACATCTCCTCCCAACTGGGAGAGAATCCCTACCCAAGATGCTTTGGGCAAAGGTTTCCCAGTCTTTAGTGACTGCATTTAGGGAAGTCCTGACCATAAATTCAGGATCTGGTGTAGCCCCTATGAAAGTTAGCTGGTCACGGATCCCTTGCAACCTGACAAGGAAGGGATCGATTTCTTCTCCCCTCTACATCTGAAACTGTCTCAGTTGACTCTCAAGCAACATCTTCCGCCAAACGGAAGTTCCCTCATACAAAGTGGTCAAGGCCTCCCACATTTCCCTTGTTGTGTCTTTCTCAGCAATATGTGGGATCACATGATCCTTGATCCTGTCCAAGATCACGCACTTTGCTTTTGCCTGAGCCTCCTCGTACTTCTTGAGAGGATCAACATCAACCGGAACAACAACCGTATTCAAGGCATAATCCTTGATATGATTTTTGTCCAAAACTGCTAGGATCCTAGCCTTCCAGATGAAGAAGTTGGATGCTCCATCCAACTTGTCCTAATCCCTCAGTCCATTAACGACCATCTCTGCTCAAATGAATGTCGAGTTGGTTTTCTTCTCCCTCTTTCACTGCTACCCCAACAAAACTCAGATTGGATTTATTTGGCGCTAAAAATCCTCTAAGGAACAAGCTCCCTCTGAATTTCGATTTCCTTCACACAAATCCTTTTGCCAACCATTGTCAAACTACCCCTCTGATCTCACTTTGTTGTTGGTTAGCACTGGATCTAGATTTCTTGGGATGAAATCTTCTGAGGAATTGATTCCTTCTACTTTGCTTCTGCCCCACTAGGTACTGTTCTACACCAACAGAATCATTACCCCACCAACAACTCCAGATGAAATTTGTGTTGCACCTCTAGCCACGACAATTGGAAAAATGGGACTCAATAGTCTCCACGCTAGCCTAGTAACCACCGCGCTGCCTTTTTCAGCAACAACGTTACCCAATCAGGCTGACACAGGCTCTGCGTGAGCCTCCCTTGGTGACTGCGTCACCCCTCCTCTGCTCTCTCGGCTAGAAGCTGCGCTGTCTCTCGGGACAACTGCCTTCACACAGATTTTCCTCTGCCCTTTTGTCGATGGCTTCAGCCCTCCTTGATATGCAATTGCTTTGATACCATGTGAAAATTTCTGAATCGAACAAGTCAGAAATCCTACTGCAGTAAACTGATTTGCATTACCTACTTGTGTTCTTCATTTAACAATTTATTTTCAGAAATATTCGCAAACTATTAATGGAAATACACTACAGCCTACACCAATATACAAATCAAGTACTAAAAAATAAATGAGACAAACACACAAAGGACACTTATTTTTGGACTAAACGTCCCCGAAAAACCCAATGAGGGAAAACCGGTGTTGCAACTCTAAGGGTTTTCTATTATTAAGTACTAGTTCTGAATACAAATGCTGGTTTCCCTCCCAACAAACCAATGAAAGAGAAATATAATGGTGGAAAACTTAAGTGAGTTTTACCTCACTTCACTTGGCAGATTTCGGCTAATCGGCAACAAAATTGGTTGTTCCTGGCTACAACTGTGTTGCCCCTTCGCAATAACTGTATGGGCCTGCGTGGAGCTCTCTGAGGCTCTGCGTTAGCTCTTCTACCCACTGTGTCAACTTTCCCAGTTGTTCCAGTAGTTCCCGACAGTTCCAGCTCTCTGCATGGAAGGCAACTTTCTCCCTCTATGCTGGCCCTTCTGGCTCTACGTCAAGGTTGCATGGGCCCGGACTGGCCCAGCGTCAGCTCTCTTGACTACTACGATGCCTCCAAAAGCTTCTCTCCACCTCTTTGTCTGTATTCCCGAACTATCCCTGCCCCTCAGCTGTAAGAACTCCCCAATTGATTTTCCTCCTGAGAACTTCTCACCTCATAAAATCGATTTCCTCAATCTCTCTATGTGTGTTCTCCAATTGACCCCAAACCTCCATTTATACTTTTCTTGTTGAGAAATCAACGGTCGTTATCTAATCTCTAATTAATGACTAAGATTAAATTAGACTTGATCTTCGTCTGTTAGAATCTTCTCACCCATATTTTCATTTATACCCATCAATATTTTAATTTTCTTAAGTTTAGACTTAGGAACCCATTAAATTTTCTTAAGATCTCATTTGTTCTAGCCCCTCCACAAAATTTTGGAGCTAAAGCATATTCGACGCTACCCAAAAAATCAACAGATTGAAGGTTTGTAAGAGTGTTAGTCTGTTCATTAATGAAATTTACTTCATTTCTTTTGCATTTTTTCTTGTCATGAATTCTCTGCCATACCAGATTAGATGTGACTAGATTAGATGTGAGTCGTTAGTCATTCTTGATATATTGAATGATGCTTTCTCATATACGTAATTATGTAATTACGCTTTAACAAACAATGTTGCTATTATATATGTAATTTCACTTTATTTTATACGTAATTACGCCTTGATCCCTTGACCAGAACCTTTGGCTTGAGCATTGGCTCTCATATGAGCTTACTTCAGTTAAAAGGATCAAGTCATATCCCTTCGAGCGTTAGGCAGTAATACATATCCCTTTGATCTCTCATTAGGACTGGGTGGGAGAAGGAAAGATGGGTGGGATAAGGTAGAAAGGACTGGGCAAGCAAAAAATAAATTCATTGATATTTAGTAAGGCTCTTATAAATCCCATTATCTAGCTTTGTGCTTCGCGAATCGCGCCTTAACGTGTGTAGGGTCTCACTTTGCGCCTTACCCATCCTTCCCAATCTAAATATCCAATCTTTGCCCTGATCGATCGTTTCCTTACATTGATAGATGATCGTATCTGTGCCCTGGCTGTTCCAATCAAATATCCATGTATGAATAGATGTACTATGATTATAGGATTGCAATAACTTATGATAGGGTTGCCTGTGCTAGTATTGCCTATGCTAGGGTGGAAAGCACTCCTTCCAAACAAAATATCTTGACCGGTAGTTCCCACTAGAATACAGGGTGTCCCTCCTCTATAACCCGTAGCAAGCCAATACCTGTAGATCATTACATGCCACTGTATTTGGGCTCCACAAGACACCTCATGATGAAAGAAAGAATATATCCATTAATCAACTTCTCTTGATCGGCTTCCTTCCTTGATAAGCTTCCTCATCCTCCTTATGTCAAGCAAGCCTTTATTCCTCAATGCTCCATCCTCTAGGCACCAAAGTATATTTTTTGGTTACTGTTATTCTTGTACAAATTTTGGGCACATGGCAAAGGAGATTTTATGGCATACAGTAAGGACAAAAATAATGGTCCCCACCAACCACCTAAAAGCAACTTTACAAGAAGATGTTATGCTTCCTCATTAATGAACAAGATGGAATGCTTCAATTGTCATAATATTGGTCATATGGCTTGTGATTGTAACTTGATTTGGGTTCCTAAACAAGCTAAAACCATGACAACCAAGCATGAAGGGAGAGTTACACAAGTTTGGAGAAGGAAGCAAACTGAATCACAAGGAGACCATGTGGGAAGTGTCTTGGACATTCAAGGCATCAACTCATGTTGTTGATTTGATGAATGAATCATTGACAGATTTGATATTTCAAGTTTCTCTGGCTACTAAGAAGATGATCATGCATATTGTTAGGGGAGCTTGTGACATTTGATTATTATTGATGCAACCCTTTGATGAGTCACATATGGACAATCATTCCATGGGACACATAGATATCTCTCTCTTGATGACTATGATGAATCATCTCTGAGAAATTTTGCAGAAAATTTTGACAAGTTAGTCTCTTCTACCATCATTTATCTCAAGGAGCATGCAAAGCTTGGGGGGCAAGTCCATTGAAGAACATCATCTTTCTCTCCACTACACATCTGATGGACCATTGAAGATACCTTCCATTTGATCACAAAATAGTAATCATTCTTGAGTTCCATAAGCAAAAAGGTGAGCAAGAGGAGTTTTTGCCGGCAAGGGAAGTTGGTTGATATCTCATTTGTGTCACATTGTCAAATGAAGGAAACCATGATGATAGGGGGACTTGCATGAAAATGACAAAAGGAGCAGCATGACAAGAAGAAGCATGATAGGGGGAGCATTTGCCGAGAAGACATTGGCAAGAAAAAGGGGACAACCCCATTTGCCATTGATGTCAAAGGGGGAGATAATGATGAAAGGGCAAGAATATTGTCATCAATGACAAAGGGGGAGATTGTTGGTCAAAGTTGTTGATGTCAATATGAGCATTGTTAAAGATGGGAAAACCCTAACCCTAAATGAAAAATGCAAAATGCATGAAACCCTAGGAGAAAGCCCTAGGTTGAGCATTGATTGAAAACCCTAGTGCATGCCTTAATGATCTAGGTGCATCTATGACGAAGAATGGCACGAATAACATGAATATAGTATAGTAGAGCCTGGAGAAAAAAGCAAAAAAGAAAATCATATATAATGTGAAATGCTGAGTGATTTGATTGATTCTTAAACCCACTGGGGTAGTGAGTTCTTCAGGTATGGAAGGGGAAGAGCCATGCCCGGGGGTGGGAAACTCACTTTAGGAACTAACCATAGAATGCCTTCCTAGCCAGCAAGAATGCCTTCCGAGCAAGCCAGCAGTTCAATGATATCTGATCAAAGTAAACCCTCCCTCTCGGCTAATGTACCATCCCGCAATCGGGGGAGCATGGGTAGCATTTCAAGCATCGGAGTGAGCTAGAGCACAATAGGCAGATGCAGATGCAGAGGTAGTTAGAGCGAAGGCATCACTAGCACCCCCACTAGTGTCAGAGTAAGGCACATGGGTTACAGAGGCTAAGGCATAGGTAGCATCTCGTACAGATAGATACATATCACTAACACCAGTTGTTTACCCATCTATGAATCATTCTCTTGTGGACTACTCAAATTAGCTTGAAGGTGCAGCCCAATTTCTTTATTGGCGCTCTTCTTATCTTGATCTTCAACCTAAAAAGAATATACCATAGGATAAAACACTCCCCTATCATTGGTTGCCTGCTTGCGCTTCCTCCCACTCTGTCATGTCTTTAGCATCGTCGAATGAGTCAATGGAGGAAAGATATGGACTTAATCGATAGTTAGACCCAGAGAAACGAGCTTCTATTCCTCGTCCAATTAAGCGAGCGAGGGGATTCCCTTACTGATTCAGAAGTTTAAGAGCAGTTTAGTACCACCGATATCGGAGAGGTTTTCCCTGAGTAGATCAGGATTTAATACACTCACATGAATCCTAAATACTTCGAGTACAGTGTGTAAGATAAATGTGTACTGACCAGGTTTATTTATCCATGAGTTAGGAGATCGATTGGTGCCAGGATAAAGATTTTCGGGATGTTTGGGGTCCTCCCTTCACAGCCCTAAAAGAAACCCTTCCTTAGTTTAGTTTTGCAAAGGGTAAGCTCAAGCGAATCCTCCTAAAGAGTCATGAGGTGTGCTCTTTTTACTACCATCTTGTACCCCGTAGGCCCCTGCCGCACCATGTATGCTTCATTCGACACATCGTTGTATGCTTCCATTTCGATCCACGTATGCTTCTTTAGGAATTACTTGAACCGTCGAGTCAGCATCCCACCAGCATCAATGAAATTTTGGAAACGTCTTAAAGAGGCATTTGCATGCGTTTCTATTGATAACTTTCAGCTCCTGAGGTAGCACCAGATGTTCCATCCGTTCTCTAAAGTGCAATTTTGAGGGCCCGCCTATATTGGTCAAAAATTGCTTTCCTCACCCATACAATAAGGATAGGAGGGTAATATAGCTGCCCCATCCATATACTAGATAGGCAAACCCTAGTTGTTGGAATGTGACGATGCCCTAGCCTAATGCAAGAAGTCCTCACTATGTGATGCCCTAAAAGACCTTGGCAATAATGCCCTAATCCTAGCTTAACAAGACCTAAAGTCCTAAATCTAAGGACTGTCATAAAAACCCTAAAACTGTCACAAAAGAAAACATTTGAAGACATTTGAAGACATCATCTTGATGTGGCTCTTACACCAGCTTGTAGAGTAAGTCAAGAGCTTCCCAACAAGTGCACATATGTCCTCTAACTCCCTACGGTTGTGAAGATATTAATTTTTGAAGATGAAAATGTTAAAATCAAAAAAATTGGCAAGCCGACTTATGTAGGCTTGACATGCTGCTCCAACAGTCATGTCTTTTCATTGTGGCAAACAACTATGAATATAAACCCTGTGTTTGTTTGGTTAGGCATCTTTTTTTTGGTGTAGACAAGAAAGAAATCGCAGAACCAGGAGACAAGAAGGACAAATTTATTATAAAAAAGACTCTGCATTAATCCCTGAAATTTTGGCCTCTGTGGCACTGTAACTTCAGTTGTCTGTGATAGGCTGTATTTTGGACTGTAGTGGAACCTCAAATTCAGACATGTGGAGGCACATTGCAGAGAAAAAATTCTGACCTGTATAACTACTCGTTGCAGACCTGTGGAGGCTCGTTGGAAACGTTACTACAGACTTGTGTAGACACCCTTCTTGCATACTTTTAGTAGTTTCGTTGTAGACCTGTGAGAGCATTCTTTGCAGACTAAAGAAGACACCTATTTCAGATCTGTGACAACTTTTTTTTCAGAATTAAACATTTTCTCGGACTTGAAGAGACACCTGGAGGAGCAATTTTTTACAGACTCGTGTACATAAACTATCTTTGGCTTGAAGACTTTAAATCTGATTTCAATTTTTTTTTGCAGACCTTAGTGGCAGACACAGTTGCATCTTGGTTATTCTTGCAGACAGTATTGGGGAAACTCCTGTGGGCCATTTCTTTGGACCTGAAATAATTGAGTATAGAAGTCTGAGCACACTTGAAGTGATCTTAAGATAGCTTGGAAAGGATCTTTTGTGCAGATGTGTTTAAAGACTATGAAACACTAATTGTGGGCGGTGAAACTGATCCTTATAACAGCTGTTTAGGACTCCTTGAAGATCTTGAAGTCATCAAAGTTTGTTTTGTGCAGTTGTTGAAGCAGACTTATTCATCATCTATTTGAACAAGACCTATTCAATCCAGGAGCAGTCTACTATTGAGGGCTTCCTTGTAGACTTTCTGAATTAACGTTTAAGTGGAACTTGAAGTAGTGTTGAGCAGAACTTTAAATACTGTTATAGCAGATCTGAAGTAGCCTTTTGTGTCTATTCTAGAAGATCTTCATTAACCACATTTGTGGGCCAACCCGTGAAGCATTTATTGGTATTCCTAGATTATTGCTTGGACCATCATTGAATACCACTTGAAGCATAATTTGAGACTTGATCAAAGGATGATTTTGTATTAGACATTGAAGCAGAATTGGAGTACCCTTCAAGTCTTGTTGAAGAACATTGTAAGAGTGGTGTGCAGATCTATAGTGGTATTTGAAGAGCATTTGAACACCTTGGAGAATATCTTGGAGCAGCTTATTAAAGACACCCTTGGTTGAAGAGTTCTTGGGGCAGCCTATTGAAGACACCTTAAGCAATGAAGAGTTGTTGGAGAAGACTTTGTTGAACAACTCATTGAAGACTTGGAAGCAGCCTCATTGAAGAACTTGTGTAGGAGCACTATTAAAGCATTACCAAGGCAATTGTGTTGAAAACATCTTGTTGGGGCAAGCATTGTTGAAGACCTTTTTAGAAGCTGACTTGGAGGCATTAGTGGAGACCTTGATGCATGACTGAAGCCCTCATTGAGTAACCTTGAAGAAAATTGTTTGGGTATTATGAAGAGTTGTGGAGACACCTTTTGTGGTTGCTAAATTTGTCATTGATGTACAAAGTGGTTTGGAGATTATTTGAGGGCATTGTTGAAGACAATCTTGAAGATATTGTCAGGGTTTGTTGCAGAAGACATTGAAAACCTTGAAGAACTATTGATCCTATTGTGAAGATTAGGGTTGGTGCCCAATAGGACAGGAGTCCTCAAGAAGACTAGGTTGAAGCTTGAACCAGCTGAGAGGGTTCGAGTTCTAGAGGATTGGAGTGCTCAAGAAGACCAAGTCGGTGCTTGGCAAAGTACAAGTTGGAGCTTGGTGGATTGAAGATTGGTGTCTTCATCTATGGTTGGAGCCCTTAAAATTATTGTACTTGATTTGTTGTAAAGAGGATTGGAGTCTTCGTCAATTTTATAAATAAAATTATTTATCTTGTTATTGTTCAATTTGTGTTTTATCTAAGTGTTAAGATATGGTATGTTCTATGCTTATAACAGTTTACTTCTATTCTTATTATATTCCATAGATTAGCAATCACATGTACATAAAGTAAAGTGCAGATAGAACATTAAACAATCGACAGAAAACAAGCCAAGACAAGAGACACAAGATGTGGCG
>APFE030701372.1:75654-96474 GCA_000404065.3 Pinus taeda | reverse complement strand
AATCCATGAGAGATTGTGTCCTGAAGACATCTCAGAAGATTCTTGGCACCAATCTAGTGAAGCTCAACCAAATATGAGCTCACAATGCTAACTGCAAAACATATGTTCAGACAGAGGTTCACCAAGAACATCAACGCGAATGAGTTTTTGAAACTCAAAGCCATTTCCCAAATCTGTTCCGACATCACTACCATATAACTTCTGAAAGTTAAGATCCTTGAGGTAGTCACAGGCTTGCAGTCCATCATAACAAATCTTTTTAGAATCTTCACCACATATTTTCCTTGAGATAGGAAAATTTCCCTTGGCTTCTGCCACACTTCAAGTCCTTAGTTCTTCATTTCAAATTCAGAAGCCAACTCCCTCTTACATTTGTGAATGAGAGGGTATGCACCTGTTAGGAAGAGGTCATCCATGTACAGCACTAGCCTGAGAGGTTTGTCATCTTCAACCTTAAAGTAAAGGTTAGGATCGGCTTCACTCCTAGAGAATCCCAGCTTCATCAAGTAGCTATTGTTCCTCTCATACCATGCTCGGGGTGCTTGTTTCAACCCATAGAGAGCCTTCTTCAACCTGCATACATGAGATTTTCAATCATAAATCTCAAATCCTTCGGGTTTCTCCACATAGACCTCTTTTTTTTTTTTGATCGAACCGTGCAAGAACGCGGTCTTGACATCCATCTGATGTAGGTTCCATCCTTGTGAAGCCACAAGGGCTATGATCAAGCGGATGGTCGTATATCTGGCAATAGGTGCAAATATCATAGTCTATACCTTCCTCTGGGGAAACACGAGCAACAAAACGAGCCTTATACTTTTCATACTACTTCCATCTGCTGCATGCTTTATCTTGTAAAGCCATTTGGAAGTAACAACTGTCTTGTCCTGGGGTTTGGGAACTACTTCCCAAACATCATTCTTCATAATAGACTCATATTCTTCGATCATCGCATCCTTCCATACTTGATGCTTGACGGCATCTGAGAATGATGAAGGCTCATTTTGTATGATCGTGCTCATGATGGTCAGGTATCCCTGATACTTAGGTTTCTTACTTTCACGAAAGGTTCCTCGGAGTGCAGCACGTCCTTCAGCATCATCAAGTATCCCCCTAAGCCATGAAGGCCTCTTCCTAGAAGAGGAAGGCTCAAGTGGATAAATAGGATCCATGGGTTCCTCTACATCAGACATTGTTACATCATCTACCCATAGAGACAGCTTCCACAATCTTACAGTTCTTCCTTTCCACCACACCATTCTACTTAGGAGTATGTGGTGTAGTAGTCTCCCTCTGAATGCTAGCCTCACATATGCTTGAGTGAACCAATTGTAATATATCGGAGGTCTTGCTTTGGCTTGAGGGGAATGGTCCCCTTTTGAGCTTTCCTTCGGCACATCCTAGACATACACCTTCTTTGTCTACTCGGAAATTGGGCATCCCTGTCACCATTTGTCTTACACCGAGTAGAGCTTTATAATGAAAGGGGGCAAACCTCCGATGCCAAAGTTCAGACTGAAGAGATGTGTCATAAGACATGACACCTAGAGGACTTCCATCGACCTGATATAATGAATCAACACGAAACCCAAGAGTAAAGGCATCTTTAACATTATTTTTCGATACACGTACCTTGCCATCGGTGAAGGTTACCTTGTAGCCTTTGTCTTCCATTGCCGAGATGGACACCAGGTTCTTTCAGAGGTCAAGTGCATTTAATACATCCTGGAATTTCTAGCCTTCTTAAATGGTTGTCCTCTTCCTTGATTCCCAGCTCTCCTCTTACCTTTGCTATTGAATTTTCCATTCCTTCAATTACCATGAGAGGGATTTTGATCATCGTCCTGGTGTGAGTCCTTTCTATTAGGGCACTCCCTTGCATAGTGACTTGCTTTATAGCAGATGTAACATCGTCCTTTTCTTCCACCCTTAGGTCTAGCCTTTCCTTTTGATTTAGTCCTGGAATTATTTCTTTTCTTAGCATGAGAAGAAAAGGCAGCAGGAGGACCTTTAGGCATGGGCATTTCTTGCTCTTCTACCCTTGTTTCTTCTTGAATGCATCTAGCCATTAATTCCTCGAAACTAGGGATTACATTATTGTTCAAAAGAGTAGTCCTGTACCATTCGGATGGTAATCCTCCAAGAGTCGTGAGTGCCATTTCTCTGTCAGTAATAGTCTCCCCAATAGATAGGAGATCGTTCTTGATCTCGGTGATTCTTAAGAAGTATGCTTGCATACTCTCATCTTTACCCTTCTTGATTTCCCTCGGCTTATTTCTAAGAAACAAAACTTGATTTGCATCATTAACTTTAAATCAACTTACCAGTCTATCTTAGATTTCCTTAGAGGTGTCCAGTTCAGAGATGTAGGCCACCAAGTGCTTGTCGATAGAGTCCCGGATGATCTTCTTCGCTTTAAGTTCTTCGTTCTTCCATTTGTTCTTGGCAGCAGGAGGTGTATTTGATGGAGGCTCAATAATATTACCTCTCACATGATCCAACACTCCTTGATCCTCAAGGGTTAGATCGATAGACATCTTCCATCTGTGATAGTCAGCTTTCTCACTGAGCTTGTCTTTGGTAGGAAAGAGTGTTGAGGACCCCATCATTCTTTTAGGATAGCCTTGCCAATCTTCTCTTCGGTGATTGCTCTGGCTCTTGCTCGGGCTTTGTCTTCACCTCAGCTCTGATTCCATGTTAAGATATGGTATGTTCTATGCTTATAACAGTTTACTTATTTTCTTATTATATTCCACAGATTAGCAATCACATGTACATAAAGTAAAGTGCAGATAGAACATTAAAAAATTGACAAAGAACAAGCCAAGACAAGAGACACAAGATGTGGTGGCTAGCCAGGGACAAACCCCACAATGTGTGGGGAAACCCTTTGATCAAATATTCTTTTATCTTTAATAATTCAGCAGAGAGAAATAGTACAATAAATCTGATTTATATTAGCAGTAGCAAACCCTAGATCAGCAGCATCAGCATTAGCGGCTTCATCATCAAACTAGGGTAGACAATATCTCACAAACTGACCGTCGGATCGGCTTGATTCCACCACCAAAAGTTGTGGCTTTCAGAGGAGGTTCAGATGAACCTACAACGCAATTCAGATGAGGAGATATTCTAGTCCATGTAGATCAAACTTCACTTCTGCAGTTGCAGCGTCAATTTCAGCAACTTCCGGTTTCACATGTGTGAGGGAGAGACTCTTTTCTGTGCAGTAGAGAAGAGACTCTTTTCTGCGCAGTAGAGAGAGAGAGATGTGATGAGATGAGTGAGTCCAAATGAGGAAAATACTATATTTATACACAACGTTGGTGTTTGAATAGATGTGATTGTTGGGCTTCTGAGCCTACATGAGTTGTAGGTTGGCTTGATAATAATTCCATAATCAAAATAAATTCATATCTCCATGAATACTTATCGGAATTGGGTGATATTTGCTCGGTCAGCAAGTTCAACTGGGTCAAGTTCAACTGCCTTTTTCTCTCCTGTATGGTTGAAATAACCACTGCAATCCTCTACTTTTGCTTTCTCTGTTGCCGAAGAAGCCCCTGTCCCCACCATTGGTTATTCTGATTCTCGATCTCGATTTGCTGCGGGTGAAGAAACTACTGGATATGAATCTTCAACTAAAGTATCAACTAGATCAATATAAAACTTTGATGGGGGGGGCTACTAGCTTTTGAACAACTGCTACCGTAGTTGCTAGGTATTGATCTCTATCTTAATTTGTCAATGGAGACTCTGCGATTTGATCTAGATAGGGAACTGAAGAATCTCAAGCGGGCTATGACTCTTCAATGGGCTTTTCAACTTGGGAAATTGTATCTTCAATGGGATCAATTCGGTCGACTGTAACTAGAATTGGCTCTACCTTTGTGCCCATGTCTACTTTTGTTGCCTTTCTCTCTAATGGTCCTTTGTTGGCAATGGGTCAACCCTCTATGTTCCCTCTACTATATGTGCCTCTGCATTGTATAATAAACTTGATTGGGTAAATTTAGTCAATTTCTTCTTCTATTACTTGATTTGTTTCTGGTCCTCGAAATTCTAGGGATGTGGGCCCTGCGCGAAGGAAGGTTGCCTCTGTAACTAGAGAATATATTTCAACCTATTATGCCTTTCTTCTTACTACCTCTTCATGTACTCTATGTTGGGCACATCCCAACTTGATCCAGTTTTGGTCAAAGACTCCGCATTTTGAGGAGCGGAGTGTGCAGAGTCCACGAAGTTATATTTACCACGCGATGTTTAGGGGCTTTGGGGTGGGTCAAAGCCCCTTATTTTGTAACGGGTATTGGGTGTTAGTTCATTGTTTTGTCGGATCCATGGTCTTGTAGTAATGAAAACTATATAAGGAGATGTAAACTTTGTCGAGAGTGGTAGATAAGACAAGTCATAGATGAATCATTGATATTTTTTGTCTTTATTCTGTGTTTTTGGATCTGAAGGAAAGGCTCCACATTTAAGTGTGCAGAGGCCTTGAAGAGTTTGTCACTGAGTGCGCAAACTACTTACAGCTGGGTGCGCGGGTCGAGAAGTGTATGTATTGAAAGATCCATCTTAATAAAGAAGAAGAATATTTGACGAAGTCTTGTGTATCTGTGTTTATACATACTATTATGCATGCTTTTTACTGAATTATGTGAAAGAATACATGTTATACTATTCTCTGATATGTTTATGCGATAAGTATAAATTTGTGAAGTAAATCATCAACGTGAAGTTATTTATGTATGCAAAGTTGTGGATAGGTATAAAAATAAGTAAACCCACGGATGCCACAACGCGCATATCCCTCTGGTTGCAGAAACATGGTTCTGCAACCTCCCATAACCGCTTTGGGTGAAACTGTGATATACTTGCAGGTCGTTGCCGAAAGGGCCAGTGGTTGAGGGTTTTGTTGGTGCGCAGTACACTTTGAACCTAGATCCAAGCCCCTTAAGCCAACAAATGATTTTGTTGTCGGGAGTGCGATCTGTTTGAGGGATATGTTTTAGCATCTGTCGAAGAAGGAAATCCAGGAGTGGGTTGAACAAAAAGAGCGAGAATTTGCAGTTCAAGAAAATAGAAACCCGCAATTGTCGACTGAAGCCTGGTTTCATAAGTATCTCTATACAAAACAACACGAAATCTTCTTTGGTTCATTCCATGTTGAATTGTACGAGTGGGTATCAAAGTTGACCGAGCATAAGACTTGTTTTAAAGGATACGAACCTAAGGAGTGGAATCCTAAATTAATACAACGACTGGAGAACGTCAATAACAGGATCTCAAGAGTTGTTGATTTCTGGATAGATATCATTTTGGGAGGATTTATTATTGAATTCACAATAGACACGACTGTATTTTACAATGAAGCTGAGAAAATATTTTTCAAGGGTCCGCGAGGTAAGTACCTTAACTCTTTAAATCTGTGGATTAAAATGCTTTTATGTGAAAAGGGCATACTACGAATGCAGTCAGGTTAATGTTTGGACGAAGAGGGAATAAGTCTGAACCAGGACCCGGATCTACACGAAGCGAGAAGTGATATAGAGTAGAGAACATACTAAAGAAATTTATTGAGACCAACTATAGTCCCCTGTTAGGTGGATCTAAGAGCGAAGAAAAAGAAAGTAATCCTACAACCCCGAGGCATTCCCCATCCGATCCTTAAGGCGCTTCGAAGTTAGGAGTCGAGAAAAATCAGGGCGTCTTTGGGATTCCCCATCCATCTACTCCGCTTACCCCCATCCCCCTCCCCATAATTCCCCTACTCCCCCTCCCCCCTCCACCTAACCCGCCGAGAAGAAAAATAGCCGATGACATTAAGCTACCTATCTTTAAAGGACTTGGATCGGAGGATCCTGACCAGATTTGTTTTGTAGCTAATGCAGTATGGAAAGCAAGATAGATCATTGGCAAAGATGTAAAGAAGGTGTAGCTCATCACGACGCTGCGAGAAAGAGCACTAACATGGTACATGAAGTACTCTGTGACTAATCTGGCTGCTTCGTTGGATGATATTAAGAAATCGTTGGTATCAAAATTCAAGAAACCGAAGTCAGAATCACAGTGCATTACAGAGCTGAAGGAAATCAAACAGTCGGCTACTAAGTCCGTGTGGGCATTGGATCAATGATTCAAGGTGTTAATGGGACATGTAAGCTTTAACGTACCCCAGAAAAACATAAAGAGTGGTTTATAGTCGTGCTAATGCCACATATTAGGCTACCCTTGATGCAACAAAAGATCGTGGCTCAAGTTGAAGCATTGGAGATTGCGATGAAGCTCGAAGCTTTGCCGATCAGAGATACTCATGCAGGAGTACAGCAAATTCAGAGTCAGCTAGAAAATTTAACCTTAGAACTGCAAGATGGTGTACAAAATGAAAAGCAGAGGGCCATTATAAGGATCAATTCCCTGTGTTTAGAGATTACTTGGCAAGTGGAGCACCTAATCCAGTAAATCCAGGATCAAGTTTGCGGTGCGAGATTTGTAGAACGAGAGACCAACATTTCTCTAAAGATTGCTATTTATTATAGAAGTATGTGTAGACCCCAAAGCAGCTGTTTTGCAACTTTTGTAAATCAATAGGCCATGATGAAAGAAATTGTTGAAGTTATGACTTGATGATGGAGCGCATTGCCGATGCTTATAGACTGCAAGCTGAAGGACATACACATGAGGAGACAAGCCAACATGTTGGTCGAGGAGGTTTCTAAGGAAGATTACAAGGAGGAGGAGGACGATTTGATCGAGGACGCGGCCAGATTATCTGTTATAGCTGTGGACAGGCAGGGCACTTCGCAAGAGATTGTCAGAACCCTATGACAACCTACAACTACCGTAAGTCTTTTGTTCACGTGATAGAAGAATGTCCCATCCTTATCGCGAAGATGTAGGAGAAAAGGAACCAGTAGCCCACATCAAACCTTCAAATGATGACCGCTGATCCAAGGGAGGATCAACCGCGCATCGACATTGCAACAAGAAGTGAAGCTGCGATTGGAAATGATAAAGTCGATGGGAAAAAAGAAGTTGAAGCTACATGGGTAAGAAAAACTACTGAAAAGCCCCTGCATTTGAGATTCAAAAGGAAAAGCAAGTATTCATGGAGGCTAGGCGAAGCTTTATGGATGATGGGGCTTGACCTCTACTAGGCAGCCAACATAGAAGAATAACTACGAGATAGTACCAGCTACAACACAATATGTGGATCCAAATATTTTGAAGTCTTTTCTACAGACTTGTATGAAGTTGTTAAGAAACCAAAAAGTTGTGGAAGGATTGTAAGAATTGATAGACTCTTGTGCTTCTAAAGAAGCACCATAGAGCGAGATGCGCGTAGTGAACAACCTACATCGACACAAAAAGAGGACTGGAAAGGAAATGAGGTTTACTGAATAGATTGGAGAATATGACATGGATCAAGTTATCCTAGATCTAGGCTCTAATGCCAACGTCTTTCCGAAGCAAACTTGGGAATTGATGGGTAAGTCGAAGTTACAATGGTCACCGATCTAGCTGAATATGGTCACGGTAGACATTGAAGGAGTGTGCACTACTACTAACTTTGAAGTGATTGAAATTGTGGATGATAGTAATCCCTATCCTGCGTTGCTTGGACTGGATTGGGCATTTGCTAACATGGTTATAATTAACTTGAAGAAAAGGCAAATAATATTTGAAAGCAATAATGTGAGAGTCATTGTTCCATTAGATCCATCAGAAGGAGCGAGGTATACTGAACATGTTAAAGAGGAGTACAGTGCATACGACATCGACAACATTTATCAGATAACAACAAAAGGAGAAGAATAGATCGACCCTACTGCAGATGGAAAATTGGGTTGGGAGCAAAACAGTTCTTGCACTTCAAATTCAGAAGAGGAATTACAAAACTAGCAAAACAAGTTACATGAAGTATCTACAAGACGATGTGCAAGGATCACTAAAGTAGTACGTTGTATGAAAACAGAGGTATGTGATTTACCTTTTTATGATGTTTTGGGTAATGTCGATACTTTGTTTAGAGATTATGAAAGATAGGTGTTGGAACATCAAAGGTTGTTAGCTCTAGATATAGCCCTAAGAGCTACTCCTGCTAGATGGTGGGGTACACATAAGAAGAACATAAGAGATTGGAAACAATGTTGAAGATTGATGTGGATAAGCTTTGGTCAAGTAGAAAAAAAACTGATAGATACGTATGATGGTCAAACTGATCCTAGAGAACACATACAACTCTGTATGACAGAATGGAAAGAAATTCCGCGAGAAAAATGGGTGCATGGCTTTATCCATACCTTGGAGGCAATTCCTCAGAATTGGTATTTGGAAATAGAACTATGACATGGTACTGCAAGTTGGGCAGAAATGGTTGATGGATTTATAATGACATTTAGTTTTGAAGATGATTGTCCACATATAGATGCAACCCTTCAGATAGTTAAGAAGAAGATTTTTGAAAACGAAGTTCCATGTACATGGAAACTTGATTGGGCTGCGCAGTTACATAATGTAATGGAATGCCACAATATCACTACAGAAGAGGAGGAAGATCCTCGCAATATCGACATTGCAGAATCCGAGGGTTGCCATGAAGTGAATGGACCTTAAATAGAGATTCCTGATATAACAAAGCCATTAAAGATGAAGAAGGTGAATATAGGGTCAGAAGATGAGCCGAAGTTTGCAACAATAGGAGATTACTAGGATGAAGACACAGTCAGCAAGATAACAAATATTTTGCATGAGTACCAGGAGTTGTTCCCCACTAGGTTCTCAAATATGAAGAGCATAGTAGGAGACTTGGGAGTTATGAAGATTTCTCTGAAGCTTGATGCGAAACCTGTCAAGCAGAGACCTTATAGACTGAATCCAAAATATAAGGAAAAGGTGAAGGAATAATTAGAGAAAATGTTAGCGACTGGGATCATCGAATCGGTCGAAGAGTCTGAATGGGTAAGTCCCATGGTGGTTCAAGAAAAGAAGGCAAAAGGGGAAATCAGAATTTGTGTGGACTTGAGAAAATTGAATGATGCATGTCTGCATGACCCCTTCCCTACACCATTTACAGACGAAGTATTGCACAATGTATGAGGACAAGAGGTCTATTCTTTCACAGATGGCTTTTCGGGTTACCATCAGATCATAATTGCGCCAGAAGATAGACATAAGACAACATTTGCTACAGAATGGGGCTCTTCCTAGTACACAATGATGCCTTTTGGTTTGAAGAATGCTCCTGCCATCTTTTCCTGAGTTGTAGTTGCAGCGCTCAAAGAATATATACATAATTTTTTGGAAGTTTACTTCAATAATTGAACAATCTTTGGGATGTTGAAGAAGCATGTGACGAGCTTGAGGTTGATGCTGGATACATGTAGACAATACTAGATATCATTGAACTTGAACAGGTGTATCTTCTGTGCACCATTTGGTATACTATTGGGACATGTAGTTTGTAAGCAGGGATTAATGGTGGATCCCACAAAGATCGTAGTTACTGTGAACTTGCCAGCACTGAAAATAGTGAGACAACTACGCACGACACTGGGACACACTGGTTATTACAGAAAGTTTATAAAGGGGTATGCGCAGTTAATTGCGCCGATGGAGAAATTGCTAAACAAGACGTGACATTTCAGTGCAGCAAAGAGTGCTAAAAAAATTTGGATGTACTGAAATAGAAGATGGTGATTGCGCCTATTCTGGTTTTCCTGGACTAGAATAAGGAGTTTCATGTACATTTTGATGCATCTTGCATAGCATTGGGTATAATACTAGCGTAGTCAGAAGCAAGAGAAATTGATCACCCCACAACGTTTGCAAGTAGAAAACTGTCCAAGGTAGAGAAGAACTATAGCACAACAGAAAGAGAAGGGTTAGCTATGGTATATGCATTACAGAAGTTCAAGCGCTATTTGTTGGGAGAGCATTTCAAGATGTTCACCAATCACTCTGCGCTAAAATATTTGGTGAATAAGCCTATTTTAGAGAAAAACATCTGTCGATAGTTGTTATTGTTCCAGGAGTATGAATTCGAGGTTATAGTGAAACCAAGAAGATTGAATGTTGGGCCTGATTGTCTATGAAGGATAGAGACAAGAGAAGAACCCATAAGTATTGAAGATAACTTGCCTCATGCACAATTATTCGCAATTAGAGTAGAAGATGATCACTTCATGAATATTATTCAGTTTTTTGCTACAGGAATGGGGCCTGCGGAGTACACTATGAAGCAAAAGGAGTTGGTAGTGAGAGTAGCTGATTTCTCGTTAATTGTTGGACACTTGTACAAAATGGGACAAGATGAAATATTGCACAGATATGTCCCTGAACACGAAAGACAGAGTATTCTGACAGAAGCTCATGGAGGAGTCGTAGGTGGACATTATGTAGGAAAGGCCACCACGTAGAAAATATTGAGAGTTGGGTTACGGTGGCCCAGAGTACATAAGGATGCAAAATAATTTTGCCAAGCATGTGATGTATGTCAAAGAACAGGGAAGCCATCTAGGAGAGATGAGATGCCACTAGTACCACTGGTAAAGTTGCAAGATTTTGATAAATAAGCTATTGAATTTGTTGGACCTATCAGTCCACCAGGGAAAAGGATTGGTGTGAGGTATATAATCACTACAATTGATTATTTGACAAGATGGGCTGAAGGATAGCCAGTGAAGGATTGCAGCGCAGAAACTATTTCGAAGTTCATCTTTGAATATATACTCCAAATTTGGCCGCCCAAGGATTCTAATGAGTGACCAAGGGACACACTTCTTGAATAAGACCATCGAAGCATTAACTGGGGAATTTCAGGTTTACCACCAGAAGAGCACTCCTTATCATCCTTAGGAAAATGGAACAATGGAAGCTTTCAATAGGATTATGGAGAATGCATTGACCAAGGTATGCAATGTGAACAAAGATGACTGGGATCTGAGGCTTCCAACAATATTGTGAGCATACAGGACCACATGAAATAAATTGATAGGGCAGACAACTTTTAGGTTGGTATATGGACAAGAGGCAATAATGCCTATGAAGTAAATTGTGCCAAGTTTGAGGATTGCAGCGTTCACAGATATGGCAGACCCTAACATTATGAAGGAAAGGATGTCACAGTTACTGGTTCTAGAAGAAGATAGGTTCATAGCAAGGTTCCATGAACAAGTGTAGAAAGCAAGGGAGAAAGCCTGGCATGACAGGCACATCAAGAAGAAGACATTCCGAGAGGGAGATCTTGTACTATTATACGACAGCAAATTCATGAAGTTCCCTGGAAAATTTAAGACACATTGGCTAGGACCATATATCATCAAGCACATGTCAGATGGTGGTGAAGTGTAGCTCGCGAAGTTAAATGGTCAGTTGGTTCCAGGTAGAGTGAATAGTAGAAGATTAAAAGTATACATTGTGTCCCTTGAATTTCACACTGAAAAACGAAGGGAAGAAAGTCTTAGTGCCACCCACAGTTAAAAGTGGGCATGGAAGTATAAACTATGCAAAAAGGGACTTTGTCAAAGGGAGATTACTGCGCGATACTCAGGAGTATAACAAAGTCCAAAGGAACTGCGACGAAGAAAGGATGACTGTGCCACAAGGGAAGGTTCATCGAAGTTGGTCGGAAATATGACTATTGGAAGGAAAAAGCTACCGTTAAAAGGAAGTTGTCGTTAAAGGGCGCAAGATAAATGCACTTATGAGGCATAGCTGGCTGAATCTAGCACCATACCTGCATTAAATCGCAATATCTTATCCAATCATGCAGTTGGAAATTCAAATTTGTTATAAAAACCTATATCCCGCGTCACATTTTACACTTCTATCTAGAGAATTCAGTTTGAGAAGTTGCAACTAAGTGTGAGAGAAATGAGTTGTTGTATGTCTGAGAGAAGCTTTGAGGAAATTGCTAGAGCATTTGCAAAGAAAGGGCTAGCAGGAGTCATGGGAGCCTAGGGTGGTCAAACCAGAGGAGCGAATGTACCCATGTCCCCAAGGTGCACGAGGTTGCCGAGAAAGCAGACACCCAGAGAAGCACAGCCACAAAAGAAACAAGAAAAGAGGCCAGCTGAGGTCTCTAGGATAAAACTAAGGACATCTCCGAGGAAGAAGACACAAAAGGAAGTGCGAACAAAGAACAAGGAAGACAAGGGGAAGAAACTTGGACAGAAGGGGAAGAAACCAATCTAGCAGAAGCAACCACAGGAGATTCATGATAGTGAGGAAGAGGCTGAGGTGCATAGGATGGAGACAGAGGGCGCAAAAATTCCCTCTGTGCTCCCACCCTATCTGCCACCAAGAAAATCGAGCGCCAAGCCAGTCAAGGACCCAAAAGATGCGAAGTTTGGCAGGTTCACTCCATTGCTACTAGAGGAAGTGTCATTTGACGGCGAAGTGTTGGGGAAGATCCCATAGCTGAAGTTGGAGGACTGAGATTTCAATGATTAGAGAAAATACCCATAGTTTGAGCTGAGCAGATACTTGCAACAGGTATATTACCCAAAAAGTGGAGTTGCCAGGTTAGAGCTGCATTGGTGGGCTGCAGGATTGCAGAGAGCAGGCCTGTTAAATATGCTACTTGTGCCACACTTCGGTAGAAGCACATCCAATACAAGCAGTGTGTGACAACTTCTCACATTAGTACATGATGGATGCTCTGGCTGGGGACGAGGATCCTGATTGTCGAAATGTTGATCAGGAGGATTACAGGACTGCCTCGCCAAGGAAATGAGATCAAATTTCATTATGCGTGGTTAATCATCATCATCGTGCTAATTGCATGGAAGGAGCAGGAGGACTTGCAGTTTCGTCCTATCAAACTAGATGTTTGTGAAGCAACGAAGTATGCGTCGCGTGCAATGGAAAATAGGATTTTCTTCGTAATACTATTGATGGATTTACACATGGTGGTGAATTAGCACCCAAGGCTGTCACCCAGTTTGTATAGCAATATTGCAACATTGCAAACTTCAAAGCAGACTTCCATCGAGTCTATGTGAAGGCAAGAAAGGACTCGATAAGGATAATGCACCCATTTCCATATTTAGCAACTGAGGATGACTTACTCGCAATAGTACAACATTGGTCAGCAGAGTTGATGACTCCACCCAGCTAAGATGTTGGAATAGAGAAAGGTACTCCGCAGGATGCAGGTCCGAGTGGAAAGGATACAGAAAAGGAACAAGGCACAGAAGAGACAGAAGCCAGAACAAGAACATGGTACTCAGGTACCCCTCAAAGATGACGGAGTATCAGAGGAGTGACCTTTCATCATTAAAAAGAGGGTACATACAAAACCCACATCGGGCATGAGGAAAAAGCAGAAGGCGGACAAATCCCGGGGCTCTATACCACTTGTCCTCACTGATGGAGACATCGACGAGATCAGTGAAAAGGTCCAGGAGGTAACAACAAAAAATTGGGACAGAATTGATGATTTCTATAAAGAGATCTTGACCTTGGTTCAGCAGGGCATCACAGAGTTGAAGGCACTACCACAGACAACGAGATAGCCAAAGTAGACAACTCAACCATTGCAGGCAGAGCAACGATTAGAGACAACCTTCGGCATTAGGATTTTAAGGGTGCTAGCTAGAGCACTATAGTTTGAGTCATTGGAGGACAAGGAACAAGCTAAAGCTTGGAGTAGTGTCAACATGAACATTGTTGCGTTGTTGATTCAGGTACTACATGAATTCCACTAGAGCATAACAACTGAGCTGTAGGAGCAAGAACAATGAACTTCCCTGTTGACCTTGGGAAATTGTATCTTCAACGGGATGAATTCGGTCGACTGTAACTAGAAATGGCTCTGCCTATGTGCCCATGTCTACCTTTGTTGCCTTTCCCTTTAATGGTCCTTTAGTTGCTAATGGGTCAACCCTCTATGTTCCCTCTGCTATCTATGACACTGCATTGTAAAATAAACTTGAATGGGTAAATTACTTGATTTGTTTCTAGTCACCCTGTGTGATGGAAGGTTGCCTCTGTAACTAGAGAATCTATTCCAACCTATTATGCCTTTCTTCTTGTTACCTTTTCCTGTACTCTATGTTAGGCGCAACCCAACTTGGTCTAGTTTTGGTCAAAGACTCGGCATTTTGAGGAGAGGAGCGCACAAATTCTGCGAAGTTATATTTACCGCGCGATGTTTAGGGGCTTTGGGGTGGGTCAAAGCCCCTTATTTTGTAACGGGTACTGGGTGTTAGTCCATTGTTTTGTTGAATCCATGGTATGTGGACCATGGTCTTGTAGTAATGAAAGCTATATAAGGAGATGTAATACTTTGTCGAGAGTGGTAGATAAGAGAAGTCATAGATGAATCATTGATATTTTCTGTCTTTAGTCTATGTTTTAGGGTCTGAAGGAAAGTCTCTGCAACTAAGTGTGTGGAGGCCTTGAAGAATCTACAGCTGAGTGCCCAGACCACCTCCAGCTGGGTGCACAGGTCGAGAAGTGTATGTATTGAAAGATCCATCTTAATAAAGAAGAAGAAGATTTGGTGAAGTCTTGGGTATCTGTGTTTATACATACTGTTATGCATGCTTTTTATTGAATTATGCGAAAGAATACATGTTATACTGTTCTCTAATATGTTTATGCGACAAGTGTAAATCTGTGAAGTAAACCATTAGCGAGAAGTTATTTATATATGCAAAGTTGTAGATAGGTATAAAAACATAAGTAAACCCACAGATGCCACAACACGCATATCCCTCTGGCTGCAAAAACCTGGTTCTGCAACTTCCCATAACCACTTCAGGTGAGACTGTGTTCTATTTACAGGTCATTGCTGAAAGGGCCAGTGGTTGAGGGTTTTGTTGGTGCGCAACACACTTTGAACCTGGGTCCATGCTCCTTAAGCCAACACTCTAGCTGCCTCCACCAATGTTATCTATATGGGAAACATAGATGGAAACAAACTACTGTAATGAACCAAAATTTTGTAACATTTATAACCCACAAAAAAGGGGTTGCATTACTATGTAGGTCCACTTTAACGGGTTATGCTCTCACTCGATCAACCACTCGATATATCCCACCCAAACTTTGGATTTGGATCCGAAACTCGATTTGCATCTGCACCTGTCTCTACAATTGGCTATGCCTTTGTAGGACCTATATCCATGGCTATATATTTGTCTTGACCTGGATCTATAATGGGTAGTGGCTGGCTCTCGAAAAGGAATGGGTGCTAAGTGAGGTGGTGAAATTGCTTCCTTGGCTATTTTCTAAGATGTTGGTGGTTATGGGTGTAGAAATTTGAATAATATAACACTTATTCACAGAGATTATCCTGATTATACACTATTTGTAGAAGGCATGCACAATACATAACCTCCTCTACCATTGATCATCAATTTGCGGAATTAAGAAAACAATCGCATGTGCACATTGAAACATCAATCACACATATCAACACAGTATGTACTGGGGAAAGCATACAGCTGAAAATACCCAACTATCTGTATATTATAATGATAGAGAACATGTAACGATACATAGTACAATACTCCTCACAAGTACTCAGTACTATCTCCACCTGCTACACACAAACTAGCTCAGATCTAAACAAGCCACAGGTTCAAATCTCCTCCACTGTTTGCCTGCCTCTACTGCGCAATCCAAGTTGAGAATAGATCAGATCCAAGTTCGAATTCCTTTGGCTTGTACTGCGCAATCCTCATTGGCAATCTCAATCAATGATTGTGCAAATCTCATGCACAGTTATAGTCACAACTGATAGTAGTCTCACCCTTTCACCCACCTCTAACACTTGTCTCCACTGAACTGTCCATGCACTGAGTTAACTGATGTATGCTTTAGTTGATTTATGAGTTAATAATTAGTGAATTAATTAATAATTAATTCACACCACTCATCACTAGTGTATTTGTCAGTTAGACTAAATACAACTAGTTCAACTAAGTCAAACTGAATACAACTCAATCAACTCCACCAAACTCAATCACTTGAGTTCTAACTGAAGTCCATCATGCAATAGCTCAACTAACCCATAGGAAAAACGTATTTCCTTCTGGAAGTTGCATGTGCCACATCCGTAGCTTGAAATGAAGTCCTGTAAGAGGATAAGATAATGTTTATAGTCCAAATATTATTAAGAGCTAATAATATTCGACTGTCCTATTTTTTGACTGGCAGTCTAAAAATAGACTCTGCCCATATGTCTAAAAATAGAGGTTCATCTATTTTTACCAACATGACCAATCATCCATAAATAGCATCCTGCAACTCATAGACCATGATCCATATGTCTAAAAATAGACATAGTCTAAAAATAGACTTTGCGCCAAAAATAGCCTGTGGGCCCACTTAGTGAAGGCGACTTCTTTTCACTAAACTCCATCATCTTGTTGCATTTTCAACATTCCCTCTCAAGAAGATATGGATTATCTGCAACCCCTATCCTGCCTCTGTGGTATTCGAATTTGCTCTTGGTGAGCGCCTTCGTCAAGATATCAGCGTCCTGTTCCTCCGTGGGAATGTATGAAAGTAACATGATTCTCCGTTGCACACAATCTCTGATATGACGGTACCTGATGTCGATGTGCTTGGATCTATCATGAAACACTGGATTAGCCGAGAGTTTAATGCAACTCTGGTTATCACAATAAATCACAGTAGGCTCCAAGTGTGACCCGAACAACCCGACTAGGATCTTCCTCATCCATATAGCCTTGCATGTAGCCAAACTTGCTACCATATACTCGGTCTCTGCTAAATTGAGTGCCATGGATCTCTGCTTCCTGCTGTACCAAGAAACTGCTTTCGACCCGATACTGAAAATCCCTCCAAATGTGCTCTTTCTATCCGTTGGGCTCCTTGCCCAATCTGCATCCGTGAAGCCACATAGCTTCACCTCATCCTCCTGTCTGTACCACAATCCATATCCCAATATGCCTCTGAGATAACGCAATACATGCTTGCCTGCCTTCCAGAAGAGCTTGGTTCGCTTAACCATAGCTTGTGAAAGCTGGTTAACAGCATAGCATATATCGGGTCGTGTATTGACCAGATACATAAGCGACCCCACCAACTGTCGATAAATAGTGGCATCCACTACCTCCGCTGAAGTAGCATCCTCCTTCCTCCAACCTCCAGGAAGAGGAGTATCAACAGGCTTGCAGCCATGCATGTTGATCTTCTTCAGTATCTCCCGGGCATACTTAGCCTGAGAAACAAATAGTCCATCACTGTGCTGCCAAATTTTGTAGATCCATCTCAAACCCACCACTGATTTCCCTTCCGGTCTTGGGAAAATCTCCCAAGCACTGTATCTGACAATCGAATCATACTCTTCCACGATGGCATCTACCCATGCGGGATCCTCTACAACTTCCTCGAAAGAGGATGGCTCAGTCACGACACATTTGCTCACAAGATCCATGTATCCAGTGTACCGATCGGGTGACTGTCTCTGTTTGCGCTGTGCTGTAGGTTGTCCTACAACCTTCTCTGCATCTTGAGCCAGTCGCTCAGCTTCTGTAGTGCGCTTTTTCCCTTTGATGGTTGTCGCTGCATGAGTGGTCTCTTCCACTCCATGAACTTCATCTTGTGGCTGATCCACATCCTGAAGCTCATCTTTAGGATCTAATAGCTCCTCATCTACATGCAAGTGTGGCTCCCTCTGAAGCGAACACTTCATGGCTTTCTCCTCCTGAAATTTGATAACCCGTCGCACAACAGTCTTGCAACTGTCTGGAAAATACACACATAGTTGTGGGGCGTATCAGTGTACCCCACAAATATCCCAACCTCTGTGGTCGGCTCCAGCTTCTTCCTGGCATCCTTCGTCACATGCATGTAAATAGAAGAACCAAAAATCCTCATATGGGAAATATCAGGCCTCTTACCAGAATAAGCCTCCTCCGGTGTACTCATGCCAAGTATCTTGTGAGGACAACGGTTCTGCACATATACTGCAATATTGCATGCCTCCGCCCACAAGTGAAGGGGTAGGCCCTGATCATGCAACATCGCCCGTGCAGCACCGACGACCGTTCTGTTCTTCTGCTCAGCAACCCCATTTTGCTGTGGGTTATGGGGAGCTATGAGCTCTCTTTGAATCCCTTCTACGCTATAGAAGTCCTTGAACTCACCAGAGATGAATTCACCACCATTGTCGCTCCTAAGAGCCTTCACCTTCTTCCCCGATTCCTTCTCAACCAATGCTTTGAACTCACATAACTTTGAGTATGTCTTGCTCTTCTTCTGCATGAATAAGATCTAGCACTTTCGAGAGAAATCATCAACAAAGGTCACATAGTACTTGTGCTTTGCTATCGAAACCATTGAGAAAGGTCCACACACGTCTGTGTGAATTCTCTCAAGGATCGTCGTGGCGCGACTATCCTTCTCGTGAAAGGTGGCTTTCACAAATTTTCCGAAAGTACACCCCTTGCACTGATCTGACTACGTAAGAGTGCCTTTAGGAAGCCCAGTAGAAATCTGCTGCAACATCTTCAAGGCTCCATGGTGAAGGTGGCCCAATCTCCGGTGCCACAGCTCACCATCATCCCGGCTCACCACTCCTACCTTGCATGCCATTGTTGCGCAGCCATCTACATGCAATTGATAAAGGTTCTTGACTCGAACCCCTATCTTCCGGGTTTCTCCAGTTGTCTTACTGCGCAGGAAAGCCTTTCTCTCGCTGAAGACAACATCATATCCCTTGTCTTTTAACATCGCCACAGAGATAAGATTCTTCTTCAATCCTAGAACATGCATCACTTCCTTCAATACGAAGGGTTTCCAGACTCCCTCTCAAAGGAAATGGTACCGATACCGGTCGCACTATATCTATCATCATCGTCCATCTCGATGTGCACTCCAAGATCTTTCTCATCCAGATCAGAAAACAAATCTCGATCTCCTGTCATGTGAAAAGACGCACCACTGTCCAAGAACCATACTGATCCCATCACACTTGATATCAAGCATGCGATCAACGAAAAATCCAGATCAAACTGCGAGGCTAAAGCCTCTCCTGCTGCAGATCCAGCAGCTTGCTTATTTTTCTTCTTCTGCGGACAATTTGTGGCATAATGTCTGTGCTGGTGACAGTGAAAGCACTTCACCTTGGACATGTCCTCCTTCTTACCTTTCGCACCGGAATGAGAAGCTTTCTTGTTCTTCCCCTTCTTTTCTTTGGCAGCCAAAGTGCAATTTTCTTCATCAGATGCCTTTAATGAAGATTCGTCCCTGGTATTCCGCCTGATCTCCTCTTGCACAAGATCCGACCAAAGTCTCTCCCATCCTGGCAATTTCTCTCGACCATTGGCAGAGTCCTGATAGGAATTCCAACTCTTCGGAAGACCAAGGAGAGCCAAGATCACCAAGTCCTCATCATCAACAGTCACCCCCACACTTCCCAGCTCATCCCGGCATTGGGTGAACTTCGTGAGATACTTGGGCATACTGTCTCCTTTCTCACACTTAATGTTTCTAAGTTTATCCTTGAGTGCCAACTTCCTCTGGTCGCTCTTGCTTTGGAATAAAACTGTCAACACTTTCCACATCAAGTATGGAGAATCCTTTCCATGCAGGCTGGATACAATGTGATCCTTCACGCCCTCCAACAAAATCCTTCGACACTTTGTTGTCTTCTTTTGCCAAGCCTCAACTTGAGCAGCAATAGTAGGCTTTGGGACTTCATCATCGATGAACTCCTTCAACCCTTTGTCATCTAACACCACCTCCATCCTGTCTTTCCATGCAATATAATTGGAGTTTCCTTCAAGGGCATACTCCAATCGCAATCCGTTGAAAGACATTTCAACTTCGACACCAAGAAAACACTGCTGCAAATTCGAATTCCACCAGCTCAAAACTCAACGGCTTCTGATCTAAAATTCGTGAGAAAAAATTATATCTCATACAGTGATTGACTGTATGGGCATTTACCAGATATCTCACCTTCCAAAAGAAGGATGAATCCAGAGGCTACCTGGCCCAATTACAGACTCTACCTGAAGAAATAAAATGTAATCACTTTCTGAATAATAGATCTGATGATCAAATTAGCTCGATACTATGTAGAAATTTTGAATAATATATCACTTATTCACAGAGATTATCCTGATTGTAAACTATTTGTGGAATGCATGCATAATACATAACCTCCTCTACCATTGATCATCAATTTGCGGAATTAAAAAACAATTGCATGCGCACATTGAAACATCAATCGCACATATCAACACAGTATGTAATGGGGAAAGCATACAACTGAAAAACCCCAACTATTTGTATATTATAATGATAGATAACATGTAAAAATACATAGTACAATACTCCTCACAAGTACTCAGTACTATCTCCACATGCTACACACAAACTAGCTTAGATCTGAACAAGTCACGGGTTCAAATCTCCTCCATTGTTTGCCTACCTCTACTACACAATCCAAGTTGAGAATAGATCAGATCCAAGTTCGAATTCCCTTGGCTTGTACTACGCAATCCTCATTGGCAATCTCAATCAATGATTGTGCAAATTTCATGCACAGCTATAGTCACAACTGATAGTAGTCTCACCCTTTCACCCACCTCTAACACTTGTCTCCACTGAACTGTCCATGCACTGAGTTAACTGATGTATTCTTTGGTTGATTTATGAGTTAATAATTATTGAACTAATTAATAATTAATTCACACCACTCATCACTAGTGTATTTGCCAGTTAGACTAAATACAACTAGTTCAACTAAGTCAAACTGAACACAACTCCATCAACTCCTCAATCAACTCCACCAAACTCAATCACTTGATTTCTAACTGAAGTCCATCATGCAAT
>APFE030701372.1:4909-75215 GCA_000404065.3 Pinus taeda | reverse complement strand
GCTCGAACTGAAGTGCTGCAAGAGGATAAGATAATGTTTATAGTCCAAATATTATTAAGAGCTATTAATATTCGACTGTTCTATTTTTTGACTGGCAGTCTAAAAATAGACTCCGCCCATATGTCTAAAAATAGAGGTCCATCTATTTTTACCAACATGACCAATCATCCATAATTAGCATCCTGCAACTCATAGACCATGATCCATATGTCTAAAAATAGACATAGTATAAAAATAGACTTTGCGCCAAAAATAGCCTGTGGGCCCACTTAGTGAAGGCGACTTATTTTCACTAAGCTCCATCATCTTGTTTCATTTTCAACAGTGAACACCCCCAGACTACAAGGCTTTAGACCACCAATTACTCACAGTTTAAGGATTTGGTGAACATGGACAATACTGACCACACCAGCAGATGCACAGGACCCTGTGATGGCTGGCTGCAACCAGTAAAGAGGTCTGCAAATCTAATTCCCTAATGCACAGACAGGATGAAAAATCTCTGGCATTAGGTGAAAAGAAACCTGAATAACACATTCACTGATACATACAAGATTTTAACACAGAGGTAGGATGACATCTCCTCTAATGCTAAACATCAAGAGTTCAAGAAAATTGCATAATAGGCACAGCCTAGAATAGAATAAGAATGGTAAGTGAGCAATTAACAACAAAAGAAGCTTGTATTAGCTGAAAATGAAGACGAGACACTGCAAGTATCAAAGCAGTTATAGTCTCCAGAAGTCGAACCTTGCATCAAAACAACAACCATCAACCCTGATTACATTTTGTTTCTGGATATATATATAGAGTTTGAATACAGAGGCACTCGGCCATTCTAAGTATGGAGGGGTCATAATTGACCACCAACCACTTTAACTGCCTGGCAGAGCTTCTGAGTGCAATTTGCCTGCTTTTATGAATAAATCCGATCTTCTCAGGTGCTCTGTTGTAATTTCAGGTGGCTGGAGTGTCGTAAAGGATAAAATTCCATAACTGCTAAATGTATTTATCTGCTCGAGGTTCATCTTTTGCCTCCTCGGGTACACAGTGAGTTGAATGCAGTGGTTGAAGTGGAAATGCACCAAGCACTGATAGACGGTCGCCTTCATCCTTCGGGCGGACGGGATGATCAGGGCGAGAGGAATGCATGGTGGACATATGAGCAGGATAGAGGATGGATATCAGTCGTTGGATCAAACGAATGGACGGTGGAGATCTCTCGACGGGAGGTATCGGGAGGAAGCGGGAGTAGACAATCGTGAGCTGTTGGATCTTGGGCGGACAGATCCAATAGTCATTGGGCGAAGGAGACGTGCGGGGCTTAATGGGCGGGGATGGAGGACGGTCGGTAAGTGGTATTGCTCGCACTGTCATTGGGGGTTGGGAGGTAATCATACAACGGTGTGCAATACCACTCGGGGGATGACGCGTGGTGGTGGGCAGCGAGCAAAACCACTTTTTCTCGCAAGTTATCGTCCGAGCAGTACGAAGGTGCGACTGTGGTTGGATCGCATGGTAGATGATCGAACGACCGAGGTTTAAAGGTGAGGAAGGGTCACGAGAGTGCAGAGTCACGTGGACAGGGTCATATGATGGGTTGAACCCTATGCTTGGGGGCCTGATGAAACATGGGCTTATACCGAGTTTTAGAGGTAAAATGGAGGTAGCGGGGTTACGTTGAAGGTTCTATGGAGGTGCATAGTAGTGTGGGCGCGGGCTTTACAAGGTTTGGTGTATTTACGCCCGAGGCTTTGAAAAGGGATTTAAATATGATTTTCAACAAAAGCACGGGAAGTTAAGACAAAAGGAGAGTGAGAGAGGTGGAGGAGAAGGTGAGGGTAACCACCACAAGCCTTTCTTTGAGCATGAACAAGGACCAAGTTGGCCTCCAACTTTAGAGAATATAGCAAAGCTAACACAAACTAAGTCAAATTAACTTATTTAACTATTACAAGTTGCTATGAGAAATAGAATTGCAATTTAATTCCTAATTTAATTCAAGGAAAAAATTAAATTAGAAATTTTCTTGATGTTGTTTTTAACATTTCTTGTTGCTATTTTCAACACTCCCTCTCAACAAGAAAGGAATTCAACTCTATCCCAATCTGGTATCCTTGGAATGTATTGCATGCAACAATTCTCTATTTTTGTGTTCCTACTACAACATATACAATTGAAAAGCATCAAAAACAAAAATACAAAAAATATAAACGGAATCAACTGTGTTTGCAATTGTCTACTAGGAAAATTGTGTTGCTACGAAATTTGCTATTGAGCCTCCTGCTCTACTGTCAACACTTCTCTACACTCCTTGATATCTGATTGACATTGATCCTCCTCCTACTGAATATTGTGGGCCCCGTGTTAGCACCTAGATTGACCTCAGGCTGAAGGGAGGCAATGTCAGGGCAAACCAAGTTTAGCCAAGTAGCTAGCCCTACTAGGCCGAGAGAGGGCTCTCTCCGTAAGGATATCAGTCAATATGACTAGATCAGGTAAATTATTTTAGGCTAGGTATAGTATCTTGAAGGTTCTGATTGAATTTTGTTGGTGTTTTGCTAGATCAGAAGATATAGCCATTGTTTCAACCTCCTCTCATCCTCAGGGGCCGAATCCCCATGATGAGGAGCTAATATAACCAACACTGAACAAGAAAATAGGAATATAGGCATCTCAACAACTTGCCACTAAAAGTGAAACACTGATTCATTTGAGCTCAAACTAACTCCTAAGAAATGAATATACCTTCTATTACTATTTACCCATAATATTTACAAGCCATGACATCATTTACATAGGTAAATTATCCACCATGAGATAGAATCCATGATTACAGTAAAAAACTAGAAACATAGCAACCTTGAGCAAAAACTGTGAAAAGCACAGCGCCACTGGGCAAAAGCACAGTTCCACTTTCAAGTCCCTTGGGGAGACCTTCCCGGAATCCAAATTGAGCCCATCATAGCTCATTGGAAAGGTATTCAAGTATAATTTTCAAAACACCTAAACTTTCTGCATTTGGAGCTCATTTAACCCCTAAAAGCTTGATTCTCCCAAGATTGCTTCTGTGTGTCCAAAAAGTGGCAGAAAGGTCATTTTTAGGGTGTTTTTTGACCTTTTGGTCGACCAATTCTACCCCAAAACTTTTGAAACTTTCTAGGGTGCATTTCCTCATCACTCTAAATCCAAAAATGCAAGCCATTTATTCAATGGGTTCCCCTAGAAAAAGCGCAGCACCGGTGGCGCTGCGCTTTTAGGCAATTTTTTGTGTAATGAAAATCAAAATTTAAAAATGACAAAATTCGTTCAAAACTTGCCAAAAATTGGTGTGAAGCACCATCATCATGTTCTTTGATGAGCCAAGGAGGCTTCAGCCAGCATTCTAAGTCTATCCTCCTCTTTGTTTCCTTTCAAGGCCCGCCTTAGCCTAGCTTTCATTCTCATGACCCTCATATTGCAAATCTTGTTTTGGGTCCAATAATGATAGGCCATGTGTCTGATCATCTGATTATCCCTGTTTTCTTTCTGTAGCAGCTTCTCAAGGTGCAATTTGACTCTCTCAAGCCAAGTCTCCCTATCATTTTCAATCTCCTGCTCAATAGGGGTCAAAGTGACTTGTGCCTCTTTGCCACTTTGTCGTTTGATCTTGAGCATTTCTAGCTCCATGAGGACTTGTTTGTCAGTCAATTGCTTGTTTTCTTGCTCTAAATATGTGATGACATATTTGGCCCTTTCCAAATTGTCCATCAAATCTTGTATTTGAGCTTCCCTTTCTTGTATGATGATGTCTTTGTGGTTTCTTCATCTTGAGCCTCCAAGTCAATGATATCAACTCCATAATAAGTATAATGCTACTCTGGCTCATCATGCTCAGTCAAATCAAAATCCCTTTCCTCCTCATCATCATTCGACATCTTTTCCTTTCCTTTGTGTAGCTGTTGCACCTGTACATATTGTTCTGAATAAGAAGGCAAATCCCCTTCCACATCTTGTGGAGTTAGAATTTGCCTATGAGCTGATGAAGAAGGCAAGGCCCCTTCCACATCTCGTGGAGAAAACACTTGCCTATCTGCTGCAACTAATCTCCTAGTGCCCGTCTAATATGTCATGAAAACAGGCACCTCAGTAGTTCTTGTATCCTTGGCTTCCTCATCTATTTTAGCTGGGCTAGAAGGTCCTCCTATTTCTTGAGGCACTGGTGGAGGATTTGAGGACCCTGAATATCTCATGAGAAATGAAGGTCTCCCAAGGGATGTTAAGGAGACTGAGATGATGAAGCACAATGACCATGATCAAGGAGTAATGATAAAGGTTGCTCATATGCTGAGGGTAAGGTTTCCTTTTGACAATAAAAGTCATCTTCCCAATACTCCTGAACAAGTAATAAGGGATATTTAACATCCTCACCCTGGTAAAATGCATGAGGAGCCTGATATGATAAGTATACAGATTGGAGAACTGAACCTCACAAGTGAAATACTTCATGATGATTTTCATCTTGGGGACATACTTGTTCTCAAGGAACTTGAAATGAAATAGCCTCTTCACCTGATTTATGTACTGGGGTTTGATATAAGGTTCATAATAGTACTCATCTAGATCCTCGCGCTTGAACCACTTCTCCCCTACATTAAGAATCCTAGTAGCATCTGCAATAATAGAAGATGAAATGGTGAAATTTAACCCAACAAGAATCACCCTGTTGTCATGAAGGTGTGCTACAAAAGACCTAGTGAGCTCCAAGTGATATTTCACTCTCTCAACCTGTTCACATAATTCATAGCAGCCAAGGTACCTAAAGCATGTGACAACCAACTTTGAGGCCTGAAGTTCCCTAAGGTTTGATGGCTCTTCTCTGATAATTCTTCCTCCTTTGTGTGGTTTTTTTTTATTGCATGGCTCCATCAGCTGAGGTATCATTGGTTGTGTTCTCCTCCTTATAGTCTTGGTCTTCCAGGTCCATATTTACAAGGTTGAGGTGTATGGGAATGAGGAATGAGGGGATGGAAAATGGGCTTGCAACTAGGAAATGAATGGAAATGACAAGAAGGGATTTTTTGGAAAATAGATAGCAGGGAATGTGAAGAAAAAGTGGGAAGAAGGGAAAAGGGATATGATGATTTTAGGGTTGTAGGATTGGGTGTTGAGAGGAGTAGGAAGGAGTTAGGTTTTAGGTATAATTAGGGAGAATTTTAGGGTTTTTAGGGTTTCAAGATTACAAATGACCAATGATGCTTTAATATTTTATTTAGCAACTCAAAACCAAGATGCAGGAATGTACTTACTTGTAATAAGGGAGAGCCAAACAGATTTGAGGCCTACTGGAAGATTTGGAGATTTTTGGTCACTTCTGGGAAAAGAGTAGTGCCTTCGCTCAGAAGCACAGTGCCTGTTCAAATTTGTTAAGGAAAAATTGGGGAAAATCACAACGCTAGGTGAAAAGCGTAGTGCCTGGCTCCAAAAGTGCAGTGCTAGTTTGTCTTGGCCAAAAGCGCAGCGCCTCTATGCCAAAAGTGTAGCGCCAGACTCTTTCGCTCAAACTCACTTCAATCGACTTTTCTTTCTTCTCCCTTTCACTTTCTTGCTTGGAAAATGAAGATAATGATTTTGAAAATGAAGTATGAGGGTTTAAATAGAAGAAAATTTTGATTTTTCACTTTGAAAAACCCTCTTTTCAATGTTTCTAGTTCTTTTTAAAAACTTGTTTTTAATGCCTTTTCTTCCTATATCTTTGCAGGTGGATAAATGCTCAATTTGACTTGGATTTTGCAGCGTTTTTTGGTCTTTCAGCAAGGAGAAATTCTCTGATGCAGATGAGATCAGTTATTACATATGGGAACTTAAAATTACATATGAAAAACAAATAAACTAAAATACTCTATTTTCACCTCAAAAACATGTTTTTGAGGTGAAAATTACATTAGGTTAAAACATAATGATTTTAGTAGTTATGACTTACAAGCCATCATGCTTGATTTATTAATCCTCCTCATACCCTTGCTGATCTTTATTTACACTTTTTAAATCAGTTTCTTGACCTTGGTGATGAAACCCTAGACCTAATGAAATGAACTGCAGATTAATTATGAAACCCTAACTGAAGACAATATAAAGAAGGATCAACAAGTATAGTCTATGAGGGAAATATTTTCTGAAGAGAGAACAACCATCAGTGGATCAATATATCATGACCTAATGGAATGATGCAAAATTTTCAGTATGAGAATCCTAAAATGCATATGCAAAGAGTGAATTTTAATCCCTGATGGAAGTATGCAAATACTGACACTAACACACCATAGTAAGGTAATGATCCATGAGGAGAATGCTTCAATGGACCCTGCCCAAATTTATGCAACTCTTGGACTAAGGATCTACATCGCTCCACCTCACACCTAGAGGTATGGATACATGAGATCCTTCTGCCAACTTAGCATGAAATTTCCCCCTACTGAGGGTCTCTTCTTGACTAGATGTCTCCACTCATCCTCCTCTCTGCTTCTTCAATTGTGGTTGCTCCACAACTTGTTCAGGTTGTTTTTGAGGCTGCATGTTGAGAGATAGATTATGCTTGTATCCCCTCATCTACATTACTAATAATCTTCTCTTCTAGATGATGTTTTGGAGGAATTTCACTTTTGAAGGAGTTTGAGATGGTTCTTTTGTTTTTCTTGATCTTTTTCTTCTTTTTCGGGTTCTTCTTCACTTTCTTCAATGAGGGGGTCAACTTCATGATCTTCAATTTCCTTTTTCTGGAAGGGCTTCACCAATATTCACATCAAATCTTTCCACTATTTTCCATAGTCGATTATTGTAGCACTCGTAAGCTTTACTTCTAGTAGAATATCCAAGAAATATTCCTTTGTTAACAAGAGAATCAAATTTTCCTGGTGAGTCATCATTGATCTTTACGAAGCATTTGCTTCCAAAAATCCTAAAGTATTTTACTGAAGTGGGTCTTCCTTTCCATAATTCATAAGGAGCCTTCTCATTATTTGGCCTTAGTTTAGTTTGATTCAAGGTATAAATTGTTTTCCCGATTGCTTCCCTCCAAAATTTTGGATCAAGTCAGCTGCTAGTAACATTGTTCTTGCCATTTCTTGAACGGTTTGGTTTCTTGTTTCAACTACGCCATTTTTCTTGGGTGTTCTAGCAGCATAGATTTCTCTTTCGATTCCATGTACTTTACATAATTCATCAAATTCTTTTGATGTGAATTCTCCCCCTCTATCCGTTCTAAGACATTTAATCTTAGAATCCTTTTCATTTTTAACAAGAGCTTTAAGATTATTAAACAATTCAAATACTTCAGATTTATATTTTATGAAATATACCCACATCATTCTAGTATAGTCATCAACAAATAAAGTAAAGTAACTTTCTCCTTGGAGTGTTGGAGTTCTAGTTGGCCCATCAAAATCTACATGAATGATGTCCATAGGTTTTCATGTTGAGAACTCCTTAGTCTTGCGATTGGTTCTATTTTTCTTTCCATGTTGACATGGGCCACATATATTTTGATATGGTTTAAACATCTTTGGAATGTCCCTTACTACATTCATTTTTCTAATATTGATCAAGTTATCAAAACTTGTATGCCCCAGCCGATTGTGCCACAACCAACTTTCATCTGTTTGACTTGGATAATATTTATCTTCTTGAATTTTGTTGAGAATGTGGACGTTATTTGTTCTTCTCACTCCTTTCGCTACAAGTTCTCCTGAGGAAGAGTTCCTTATTTCACAGTATTTAGTGCTAAAGACAACATTATGTCCTTGATCATAGATTTGGCTAACACTCAAGAGATTGTGTTTGAGCCCGTCTACTAGCAAAGCATTCGAGCCTTTCCTTTTCCATTAATAATTGTAACTGTTCCTTTTCTATAAATTTTGGCATATCCACTTCCAAAGGATACATTTCCTTTCTTTTTATTCAATGAGACAAACTTCCTTTTGTCACCTGTCATATGTCTGGAGCACCCACTATCCACAAACCAGTGATTTTCATCACTATGAGCACATAGAGCTAGGCCACATTTATCCGTATTGGGATTCTCATTGTTTGCTTCTCTTCTTTTGAGGGGGAAATTTTGTTCATTATGTCCATTATTATTACATAATGAGAAAATTGGATCAACTTCGGCCAAAGGATCAAAAGAGTTGTAGGTATTTATTTGTCCTTTCCCTTTAAGACCACATAGTTTTTGTTTGATCCTTCAATCTTGTTGCTTCATTCTTACGAGCATGTAATGTTTAGCTTGATGACCAAAATTTTTACAATAATAAAAATTCCCAAAAAATATAGTTTGGTACCTGTTGTAATAGCCATGATTTGAATCAACATTCTTCCTTGGACTTACTCTTTCTTCATTCTTTGGATTTGAGATGGGCCTTTGATGAGATGATTTTTCTTCTTTTGGATTGCTGGAAAGTATGTCAGCATAGCTTCTTTCATTATCCTTAGTACTTGATGGTTCTCCTTTAAAACCAATACCAGATTTGTCATATTGAGGTTTTTGAGCATTAAGGATATTGTCAAGTGTTTGATAGTTTTCCCAAATCTTTTTTACTTGCTCCAATTCCTTCCTTAGAGATACTATTTCAACTTCAATATTTTCACATATTTTTTCCATTTCTTTTAGCTTATTTTTCAGGAGGTCTTCCCTTCTTTTTTCTTCCTCCTTTTCTACCTTGAGAGAAATGATTTTATTTTGTAATTTCTCATTTTATTCAACAACACTCATTAAAAATTCATCTACATATCCTTCTAGTCCTAAATCATCATCATTTGTGAATACCATGAATAATACTTCTTGGCTTCCACCATAGTCATTTTCTTCATCTGATTCATCATTACCTCTTTTATGATAAAGGAAATGATTAGTTGATTTCATTTTGATGACTCCAAATTCATCTTCAGCAGACTCACCTTGCTTAAAGAAGAAATTCTTCTTATGAAACCCTTTATTTTTTTATACCATCCTTTTAGAATCCTCCTCATCATCACTATCATGCTTATGACGACATTTTGCATCATAATGACCTATTCTTCCACATTTGATACAAATAAGAGGCTACTTACCTTTTAGCTTGGATCCTTTCTTTATTCTTCATACAAATTGCGCCAATTCAAATTCAACATCAGAGTCATCACCACTGGTATTCCATCCTTTCCCCTTTTTTGATTTTGAGGCCTTGAATGTTGCACCATTGGAACTACCGATTCCTTTTCTCATCTCATAGGCTATGAGGATTCCATGAAGTTCATCCATATTCAGAGTATATAGGTCCTTTATTTCTTCTATAACACTTACTTTAGAGTCAAATATATCAGGGAGAGATCTTAAGACCTTTTGAACAACAGTGCTTTCTTCAATCTTTTCTCCCAATCCTTTAAGAGAGTTGACCACTTCAGCTACTCTGAGAAAGTATAATGCAATATCTTCTTCATCATCCATTTTCAAACTATCGAACTGCCTTCTATGAGTTTGAAGCTTTTCCTTCTTAACTTTGGAGTCCCTGTTGTATAAGCTAACTAGCTTATCCCATACTTCTTTGGTCGAGTCACAATTTATGACTTTTGTAAATTCAAAATTAGTGATTCCACTAGTGATGGGATTTAAAGCTTTTGCATTTGCTATGTAAGCTTTCCTTTCATCTTGATCAGTTGGAAGAGTGGAAAGAGTAATGTACCCATCCAACACTGAACGTCAAACTTCAAGTCCAAGGGACATTAGGTAGTAGGACATTCTTTTTTTCCAAAAACCAGAATTTGTGCCATTGAACAAAGGAAGCCTTCCTGGCACTTCTTGATTTTTCATTCTCACTAAGAATCCTTCTTCCAGCTATTAGGCTGATTATGAAGAAGCTAACTCTGAAACCAATTGTCGGAAATATTGAGAGGGGGGTGAATCAGTATTTTCTACCCAATTGTTATTATTACCAGTTAGATTCTTCACAAATTAATCAAAGAAACGTATAAGCATAATTTTATTGAGTATAAAAGAATAAATACAATGTATGATGATTATTCCCAAGCGCCAACTTGGTTTTTGATGAGGCTCTGACCTCTAGGGCTTCGACCCTATCTTATCCAAGGCACCCACCTTGATTTTAGGAGCACCAACTCCAAGGAGACCAATCATTTTTACTAAAGAATGTAGATGGAACTTACTTGGATGTCATTGACATACTTCTTCACTATACAATTAATTCCAAGATTGCTTATGTTGTCTTCTCTGTTCAATTTCTTTGCATTATTGTGTTGAATTCAATTTCAAGGTCATGTTGCTTCACTATGTTTTCTTCATTACTATGCTTCACTTTGTTCTTCAAGGCAGCTATAAACAAACAAACAAACAAAAAAATGCAAGTCTATTATGCCATTATCCAAGTGATACTACAGTCCAACCCTTACAAATATGAGGAGATGATGGAACAATGTTAGTGATGAAACAGTCATGTTCTATGCATTGTCGTGATGAAGCAACTCTGTAGAGATTTCCCAAGCATTGTCTAAACAATTCTGCCATAGTCTGAATGTGAAAACCCTGCCACAGTCCGAAAATTTTCACCTTTCCATAGTTCGAGGTTGAAGATGCTACCACAGTGCGAGGTTGCAGACCCTATCACAATCCAAGGTTGTAGATCCTGCCATAGTCCAAAGTTATAGACCCTGCCACAGTCTAAAGTTGTAGACCCTGCCATAGCCCGAGGTTGCAGACGCAGTTCAGGCCCTTAATCCATAATAGCAGACTGCCTTCATCCTCAATCTTTGAGTTCAGGAGTTGTTAACTCCTTGTTCTCCTTGTGTCTTGTATCTCCTATATGATCTTCACCATATTCTTGGTAAAAACCATAGGTATAACCTCTTATATATACACCTAATTTTCCTCACAATGAACAATCACATCCACAGCAAGCCAACATGAGTTATGGGGGTAAGGTCAGCTTAATAACCAAAAGAAACTTTGCAGGAAGAAATTATTCCTCTTCATTTATGTATAAAATTGAATTCTACAAATGTCATAATATTGGTCATATGGATCATGATTATAACTTTATTTGGGCTCCTAAACAAGCTAAAAACATAACAACCAAGCATGAAAAGAAGGTTAAACAAGTTTGGACAAGGAAGAAAGTTGAACCATAAGGATATCACATTGAATGTGTCTTGAATACTCAAAACATCAATTCATGTTATTGACCTAATAAGCACATCTTTGGCAGATATGATATTTTAATTTTTGATGATGAGATTCCACCAAAACCATGCATATTGTTAGGGGGAGTTTGTGAAAATCTGACTATTCTTTAAGATGCTTCCTTGATGAGCCTTGGGAAACCCTCTATGTGTCACATATAGACAATCATGCTATGAGACACATAGATATATATCTTGATGAATCATCTCTTAAATTTTTTGAAGAAAACCTTATTGGACAAAATGGTCTCTCTTGCATAAAGACATCATCTACTTCATTTGTTTCCATGCATGCAAAGCTTAGGGGGAGAAATTCCATTGAAGAAAAACATGATAAGAGGAACGCTTGATGGAAAAAGGTGTTGTAAGGACACCCCATTTTCCATTGATGTCAAAGGGGGAGAGAATTTTCAAAGGGAAATACTATTGCCATCAATGACAAGGGGGTATTTTGTTGGATAAAATTGTCATTAATGTTAATAAGATGACATCATTGGCAGCTTTCCCTAGATAAGATCCTATGTGTAAACCCTAGGAAGAAAACCCTAATGTGAAAGAAATCCCTATCTATATGATGGAAAGCCTTAGATTGTTGAAGCATGGAATAGTAATGAATAAATGAAGGAGGTCCTTACATGATGACATATGAAGTACATAACGAAACCCTAGATGTTATGCCCTAAAATTGTTGAAACTCTAATTAAATAACAAGGAAATCCTAACATGATTCATTCATTCAATGAAGTCCTAGGTATATGATAAAAAAGTTTCTCTAGGTCCATTAAGATGATGAATTCCTTCAAAACCTAGCCTTGTTGAAAAGCCTTAGCACTCTATTTCATGTCCCATGGTGTCATCCCTAGCTCCCTAGTCCTAATAAAACCATAATCCTAGTTCCTATTCCTTGCTCCTTATTAATGAATCAATTCATATACCCCTATGCCCTAATCCTAATAGTTCCATATCCTAAAACCATATTCTAAATAATCATACCATATTCTCATGAACATAATATCCTAAAGGTTGTCATAAATCTGTAAACGCTTGACTATTCAAAATATTAAACCTTACTTTCATAAAATAAAATTTATTTTTTGACCGTAGACACATTATATTGCAATGGTTCTTGCATCAACTTGCATAGGGCATCAAGCCGTTTCCAACAAGTATTTGTACGTCCTCTAACTCCTTGTTGTTAGAGAGATGAATTTTTTAATGTAAAAATTAATGTGTCTAGTCGACTAAGCCTACTTATACAAGTTGGCTCCAATGAAAAGACATGTTTGTTCATAGACACAAACATTTATAAATACCAAACTAATTTCATCATTTTGGAAAGAAATTTGATCAATTACAGAGAGAAAAGTTCTGATTTGAGGTGCTAAAAGAGGCAAAGAAGCACGAAAAATTGAAGATAATTATTTTGAAAAAAAATTGTTTTGTATTTTTTCTTTGGATAGGGTTCTTAAATATATCATTGATTATGTGTACAAGACTACTCAAACTTGTGATACTTACACCTGTGGACTGTGTTGAAAAGTGTAACTAGGTTCGGTCTTCATAATGACATGTAATTATGATTGTATAAGATGTAAATAAGAAAAATAAAATATTGTAATGCTTTCATCATGGGTTTCATTAGCAAGAGATTTTTTTTTGAGTCAAGGCTCCCATTGAGAGTCTTCAGGATTTATTTATCATCTAGTCATAAAATTTTAAATTCATTATCATGTAATGAAGTCACATTACACTTTCTAAAAGGTCAACTTGTCTATGTAAAGTATCCTCCAATACCTTGTCACTTATCCTCTTCATGTTGGCCTACAATGATAGAAGAACATGCTAGAAGAAGTCAATCTAACCTCTAGTGATCATGTCGGCCTAAAGGACATGTGTGGGCGTGTCTATATAGACACACTCTACCTCACTTAGACGCAAGAAACTCTACATGCATTCGATCAAGAACAAGTTCAGAATAGAAGTGAAGAAGTGTGAAGAGGAACACTACAGAGAGAAGTGTGAAGAAGTGAGAAAAAAGGGTTTCTTCTGGGGCAATGAAAGAGATTCTTCTAGGCATAGCAAATGAGTTTCTTTTGGGCAAGCGAACAGGGAAGTTTCTTTTAGGGTAGCAAAGAAAAGATTCTTCTGGGGAAACAAAGAAGAGATTCTTCTAGGGAAGTGAAAAGGAGGTTTCTTCTGGGGTAGCGAAGGAGGATTCTTTTGGGCAGCGAAGGAGGATTCTTCTGGGCAGCAAAGAAGGTTTCCTCTGGGTAACCGAGATCAAGATCTAGATATTGAGATTCTCTAGAGGAAGTCAGTTAAATCTTAGAGACCGAGTTTATCTAGTTGAGAAGAAGTAGTGTGAAAGATAGAGACCGAGTTTATCTAGTTGAGAAGAAGTAGTGTGAAGGATAGAGACTGAGTTTCTCTAGAAGGAGCCAAGGATAGAAGTTCCAGATCAAGAAGGAAGTTGAAGGGAAGAGGAAAATCATCAAGGATAGTGACAAGGTTCTTGGAGAGGTTACTAGAGTCAAGGGTCTATGTCATGGTCTTGGCACCTATAAATTGAAGATCTAGAAGAAGAATTTTGATCGAGTTTTCCTCTCAAGAGGTGAGAGGTTTTGGCCGTGGCTGACAAGCCTACATACTTTGTCACTTGTCCTTTATTGTGCATATTGGTAATTGTCTTGATGAAAAATAGAACAATAATAACATAACGAAGAAAATATCATAAGCTAAGAAGTAAAAGAATATCACAATGAATTATCAAGCAGAGAAATATTTTAAGTATTCATGTCCTAGGTTTCTCAACATGGTATTAGATCTTAGGTGTTCAAGTCAGAAAGGGGCATTCAAAGAAACCTGACACACAAGAATCAAACTTAATGTAGGAAATATTGAGAGGGGGATGAATCAGTATTTTCTTAAAAATATTATTATTACCAGTTAGATTCTTCACAATTTAATCAGAGAAACATATAAGTATAATTTTATTGAGCATAAAAGAATAAATACAATGTACGATGTTTATTCCCAAGCACCAACTTGGTTTTTGATGAGGCTCTGACCTCTAAGGCTTTGATCCTATCTCATCCAGCGCACCTACCTTGATTTTAGGAGTACCAAATCCAAGGACACCAGTCCTTTTTAATAAAGAATGTAGATGGAACTTACTTAGATGTCATTGACATACTCCTTCATTGTACAATCAATTCCAAGATTTCTTATTTTGTCTTCTCTGTTCAATTTCTTTGCATTATTGTGTTGAATTCAATTTCAAGATCATGTTGTTTCACTGTGCTTTCTTCATTAATGTGCTTCACTTTGTTCTTCAGGGCAGCTATATATATATTAAAAAAATAAAAAAATCTACGAGTCTACTATGCCATTATCTAAGTGATACTACAGTCCAACCCTTACAATTATGAGGAGATGATGGAACAATGTTAGTGATGAAACAATATTGTTCTATGCACTGTCTTGATTGATCAACTCTATAGAGATTATCCAAGAAATGTCTAAACAATTATGCCATAGTCTAAAGGTGCAAACCTTGCCACAGTCTGAAAATGTAGACCCTGCCATAGTCTGAGGTTGCAAACCCTGCCACAGCCTGAGGTTGCAAACCCTGTCACAGTCTGAAGTTGTAGATCCTACCACAATCCGAAATTGTAAACCCTTCCACAATTCGAAGTTGCAGACCCCACCACAGTCTGAGGTTATAGACATAGTTTAGGCCCTTAATCCTTAGTAGCAGGTTGCCTCCATCCTCAATATTTGAGTTCACGAGTTGTGAACTCATTTTTCTCCTTGTGTCTCGTATCTCCTATATCATCTTCACCGTATTCTTAGTAAAAAACAAAGGTATAACCTCTTATATATACACCTATTTTTCCTCACAATGAACAAGCTGACATGAGTTATGGGGGTAAGGTCAGCTTAATAACTAGAAGAAACTTTGCAGGAAGAAATTATGCCTCCTCATTCATGTACAAAATTGAATTCTAAAAATGTCATAATATTAGTCATATGGCTTATGATTATAACTTGAATTGGACTCCTAAACAAGCTAAAAACATAACAACCAAGCATGAAAAGAAGGTTAAACAAGTTTGGAGAAGGAAGCAAGTTGAACCATAAGGAGATCACATTGAATGTGTCTTGAATACTCAAAACATCAATTCATGTTGTTGATCTAATCAGTACATATTTGACAGATATGATATTTCAATTTTTTATGATGAGATTCTGCCAAAACCATGCATATTGTTAGGGGGAGCTTGCGACAATTTGACTATTCTTTAAGATGCTTCCTTGACGAGCTTTGGGAAACCCTTTACGTGTCAAACATAGAAAATCATTATATGAGACACATAGATATATCTCTTGATGAATCATCTCTCAAAAATTTTGAAGAAAACATTATTGGAAAAAATGGTCTCTCTTGCATAAAGACATCATCTACTTCATTCGTTTCCATGCATGCAAATCTTAGGGGGAACAATTCCATTGAATAAAAGCATGATAATGGGAGAACTTGATGGAAAAAGGCATTGTCAGGACACCCCATTTTCCATTGATGTCAAAGTGGGAGAGAATGTTCAAAGGGAAAGAATATTTCCATCAATGAGAAGGGGGGAGTTTGTTGGATAAATTTCTCATTGATGTCAATAAGGTGACATCATTGGTAGCTTTCCCTACATAAGATCCTATATGTAAACCCAAGATGTTATGCCCTAACATTGTTGAAACTATAATTAAATAACAATGAAATCCTAACATGATTCATTCATTCAGTGAAGTCCTAGTTATATGATAAAAAAGTTTCCCTAGGTCCATTAAGATGATGAATTCCTTCAAAACCTAGCCTTGTTGAAAAGCCTTAGCACTCTAGTTCATGTCCCATGTTGTCATCCCTAGCTCCCTAGTCCTACTAAAACCCTAATCCTTGTTCCTAGTCCTTTTTCTTTACTAATAAATAAATTCATATACCCTTATGCCCTAATCCTAATAGTTTCATATCCTAAAACCATATTCTAAATAATCATACCCTAATCTTATGCACATAATATCCTAAAGGTTGTCATAAATCTCTAAACACGTCACAATTCAAAATATTAAACCTTACTTTCATAAAATAAAATTTATATTTTGACCTTAGACACATTATATTGCAATTATTCTTGCATCAACTTGCAGAGGGCATCAAGCCCTTTCCAACAAGTATTCATACGTCCTCTAACTCCTTATTGTTAGAGAGATGAATTTTTGAATGTAAAATTAATGTGTCTAGCCAACTAAGCGTACTTATACAAGTCGGCTCCAATGAAAAGACATGTTTGTTCATAAACATAAACATTTATAGATACCAAACTAACTTCATCATTTTGTAAATCAATTCGATCAAGCACATAGAGAAAAGTTCTGACCTGAGGGGATAAAAGAGGGAAAGAAGCACGGAAAATTGAAGATAATAGTTTTGGACAAATTTTGTTTTGTATTTTTTCTTTGGATAGGGTTCTGAAATTTATCATTGATTCTATGAGCAAGACTGCTCAAACTTGTGATACTTACACCTGTGGACTGTGTTGAAAAGTGTAACTAGGTTTGGTCTTCATAATGACATGTAATTATGATTTTATAAGACGTAAAGAAGAAAAATAAAATATTGTAATTCTTGCATCATGGGTTTCATGAGCAAGAGATTTTGTTTTTGAGTCAAGGCTCCCATTGAGAGTCTTTAGGATTTATTTATCATCTAGTTATAAAATGTTAAATTCATTGTCATGTAATGAAGTCATGTTACACTTTGTAAAAGGTCAAATTGTCTATGTAAAGTATCCTCTAGTACCTTGTCACTTATCCTCTTCAAGTCGGCCTACAATGATAGAAGAACATGCTAGAAGAAGTCAGTCTAACCTTTAGTGATCATGTCAGCCTAAAGGACATGTGTGGAGGTGTATATATAGACACACATGACCTCACTTAGAGGTAAGCAACTCTACTTGCATTCGATCAAGAAGAAGTGCAAAATAGAAGTGAAGAAGTGTGAAAAGGAAGACTACAGAGAGAAGCGTGAAGAAGTGAGAAAAAAGGGTTTCTTCTGGGGAAACGAAAGAGATTATTTTGGGCATAGCAAAATATTTTCTTTTGGGCAAGCGAAGAGGGAAGTTTCTTCTAGGGTAGCAAAGAAGAGATTCCTCTAGGGCAAGCAAATAAGAGATTCTTTTGGGGCGGCAAAAGGAGGTTTCTTCTAGGGCAGCGAAGGAGGATTATGTTGGGCAGTGAAGGAGGACTCTTCTGGGAAGAAAAGAAGGTTTCCTCTAGTTAACCGAGATCAAGATCTAGAGACCAATATTCTCTAAAGGATGCTAGTTAAATCTTAGAGGCTGAGTTTCTCTAGGAAGAAGCTGAGAAGAAGTAGTGTGAAGGATAGAGACCACATTTCTCTAGGAGTCAAGGATCGCAGTTCCAAATCAAGAAGGAAGTTGAAGGGAAGAGGAAAAGCATCAAGGATAGTGATAAGGTTCTTGGAGAGGTTACTAGAGTCCAGGGTCTATGTCATAGTCTTGGCAATTATCAATTGAAGATCTAGAAGAAGAATTTTGATTGGGTTTTCCTCTCAAGAGGTGAGAGGTTTTGGCCCTGGTTGACAAGCCTACATACTTTGTCACTTGTCTTTTATTGTGCATATTGGTAATTTTCTTGATGAAAAAGAACACAATAATAACATAATGAAGAAAATATCATAAGCTAAGAAGTAAACGTATATCACAAGCAATTTTCAAGCAGAGAAATCTTTTAATTATTCATGCCCTAGGTTTCTCAACATGGTATTAGAGCTTAGGTGTTGAAGTCAGAAGGGGCATTCAAAGCAAGTTGACAGATGAGGATAAAACTTCATGTCAAAAATACTGAGAGGGGGGTGAATCAATATTTTCTTCCAATTGTTATTATTAACAGATAGATTCTTCACAATTTAATTAGAGAAATGTACAAGTATAATTTTATTGAGTATAAAAGAATAAATACAATGTATGATGATTATTCCCAAGCACCAACTTGGTTTTTTATGAGGCTCCGACCTCTAGGGCTTCAACCCTATCTCATCCAAGGCACCTACCTTGATTTTAGGAGCACCAACTCCAAGGACACCAATCCTTTTTAATAAAGAATGTAGATGGAACTTACATGGACGTCATTGACATACTTCTCCAAGATTGCTTATGTTGTCTTCTTTGTTTAATTTCTTTACATTACTATGTTGACTTCAATTTCAAGGTCATGTTGCTTCACTGTGTTTCCTTCATTACTATGTTTCACTTTGTTCTTCAAGGCATCTATAAAAAAAAATAATGCAAGTCTACTATGCCATTGTCCAAGTGATACTATAGTCCAGCCCTTACAATTTTGAGGAGATCATGGAACAATGTTAGTGATGAAACAGTCTTGTTCTGTGAACTGTGGTGATGAAGAAACTCTGTAGAGATTATCCAAGCATTGTTTACGCAATTTTGCCACAGTATGAAGGTGAAAACCTTGCCACTGTTTGAAAATGTAGACCCTCCCACAGTCCGAGGTTGCAAACCCTGCCACAATCCGACGATGCAGACCATGTCACAATCTGAGGTTGCAAATCCTACCATAGTCCGAAGTTGTAGACCCCGCTGGAATCCAAAGTTTTATACCTTGTTGCGGTCCGAAGTTGTAGACCCGTCCACAGTCTGAGGTTGTAGACATAGTTTAAGTCCTTAATCCACAGTAGCAGACCGCCTCTGTGCTCAATCTTTGTGTTCACGACTTGTGAACTCCTTGTTCTCCTTGTGTCTCGAATATCCTGTATGATCTTCACCATATTCTTGGTAAAAAGAAGAGGTGTAACCTCTTATGTATACACCTATTTGTCCTCACAACGAACAGACATATCCACAGCAAGCTAACATGAGTTATGGGGGTAAGGTCAGCTTAATAACCAGAATTAATTTCCTTATTTTAAAAAATTCATATCTCTTAGAATATTTGGAGTTTTTGGGCATGTGATAGCTCATTAGAAAGCTACAAATATGCTCTAAAAGATGGCATAGGTATCATGTTGATATGTTGCCTCTAAAAAGTGATAAATAAGTTTTTATGAGGTTGGTCAATAGATCATGTAGAAAAATAGAGGACAGTGGAAATTCTTCATGGATGGGATTCATGTCATCAATGGAATCTTTCATCATTAGGATCATCAAGTGTGGTCATCAAGGTGATCATCTTGTCCTCACCAAGAGTGGTCATTCATCATGGTGCATGGTTGACACTTCTTCAATGTAGGGAAACCATTATGTCCTTGATTGTCTTCTTCATCTCCTTATCTCCTTCAACATTATTGGAGGTTTGTCATGAGATCAACAAATCACCATTGGAGGTAGGGCATGTCATCATATTTATGTCATATAGGAAATCTTACAAGTGTAGTCCTCTTCTGGCATCTTCAAGAATATTTTCCATCCAGTCATTTCTATATCAATGATCAACTATTGACATCAATGAAAACCTAGATTAACAATCTCCCCCTTTGTCATTGATGGCAATATTTTTTCCCTTTCAAATATTCTCTCCCCCTTTGAAATCAATGGCAAATGGGTGCGCAATAACTCCCCCTGTCAAGTGGTATCTTAAGAATCTTCTTAGTGTGATGCTAGAGCAATAACCCCCATCTTTTGGTGAATATGTTCAAATGCTTCTCGAGGAAGAGGTTTTGTGAAAATATCAGCAATCTACTCCTTAGTATTGATATATTACAACTTTATGTTTTTTTCAGCCACTTGTTCATGAAGGAAATGATACTTGATTGGTATATGTTTGTTCTTTGAGTGCATCACTGGATTTTGTTTTTAGACTGATAGCACTTGTGTTATCACAATAGATGGTGAATGGTTGCTTAGTTTCTTTGTTGATGTCTTTTAAAGCTTCCTTCGTCCATAGTATCTGTGTACAACAATATACAACAGTTATGTATTTGGCTCCAATTGTCGAAAGAGATATAGATGATTGTTTTTTGTTGAGCCAAGATACTAGAAAATCTACTATGAAGAATGCATTTCCACTGGTACTTTTTTAATCATCCATGCTCCTAGCCCAATCAACCTTAGTGTAAGTTGTCACTGTAAGAGTTGTGCTTTTGGGATACCAAAGACAAAAGTCAAGAGTTCCTTTCAAGTATCTAAGAATTCTTTTACAACCAACAAAAGGGATTTCTTAGGAGTTGATTGAAATCTTCCTACCATTCCTACTACTTGCATAATGTCGGTTCTTGTAGCAGTTAAGTATAGGAGAGTTGCAATTATTGACCTGTAAAGAGTTCAATCTACTGAGGGGTATTCATCATCTTTGCTCAATTTGCAGTCTATGGTCATTGGTGTTCTCATAGGTGCACAGTCTCCCATTCCATATCTTTTAAGCATGTCTTTAAGATATTTTGCTTGAGATATGAACATGCCTGTTGTGGTTTGAGATACTTGTATTTCAAGGAAGTAAGATAATTCACCCATCATTGAATTTCAAACTCTTTTGACATATTTTGAGAAAACTCATGGATCACCTCATCATTATTGCCAGCAAAAATCAGATCATCAGCATAGACAAGAGTGACTAGTAACTTATCCTCGTCCATCTTCATGTAACCCCCTTTTTGAAGCTTTCTTAATGTAGATAGTGATCCAATCCTTTGTACCAAGCACTAGGAGCTTGTTTCAACCCATATAATTCCTTTTTCAACTTACAAACAAAGTCTTTTCCTTCTGCTAGTTCCCCATTCAAAAATGTTGATTTTACGTCCATTTGATAGAATTGGAATCATTTTGAGCAAGAAAATGCCAAGAATGTTCTTATAGCTTCCATACGAGCTATTGGTTCAAATCTTTCTTCAAAATCGATTCCTTCAATTTGTGAATAACCTTTACAAAGAAGTCTTTCCTTATTTCTGATGATTTTCCATCTTCATTCATTTTGTTTTTGAACACCCACTTGCTTCTAATTATATTTTTATCCTTTGGATGAGGTACTAGCTCCCATGTCTCATTCTTCTCGATTTGAGATATTTATTCTTCCATGGCTTCCACCCAATGAGGATCCTTACTTGCTTGAGTAAAAAAAATTGGTTCTATCATAGATAAGAGAGCACCATCATTTTTCCTTAGTGTACTTGTCATCCTTCTTCGGGTTTGTATCACCTCATCTACATTTCCAATGATCTGCTCTTTCGGATGATGTTTTCGGAGGAATTTCACTTTTGAAGGAGCTTGAGATGGTTCTTTTTGTTGTTATTAATCTTTTTCTTCTTTTTCAGGTTCTTCTTCGCTTTCTTCAATGAGGGGTTCAACTTCATGATCTTCAATTTCCTTTTCCAGGAAGGGATTCATCAATCTTCACATCAATGCTTTCCACTATTTTTTGTAGTCGATTATTATAGCACTTATAAGCTTTGCTCCTAGTAGAATATCCAAGAAATATTCCTTCGTCAACCCAAGAATCAAATTTTCTTGGTGAGTCATCATTGATGTTTATGAAGCATTTCCTTCCAAACATCTTGAAGTATTTTACTGAAGCAGGTCTTCCTTTCCATAATTCATAAGGAGTCTTCTCATTATTTGGTCTTAGTTGAGTTCAATTCAAGGTATAAATTGTTGTCCTAACTGCTTCCCTCAAAAATTTTGGCTGCAAGTTAGCTATTATTAACATTGTTCTTGTCATTTCTTGAACAATTCAGTTTATTCTCTCAACTACCCCATTTTTCTTGGGTGTTCTAGCAAAAGAGAGTTCTCTTTCAATTCCATGTACTTTACAAAATTCATCAAATTATTTTGATGTGAATTCTCTCCCTCTATCTATTATAAGACATTTAATATTAGATTCCTTTTCATTTTATACAAGAGCTTTAATATTCTCAAAACATTCAAATGCTTTGGATTTATATTTTATGAAATATACCCACATCATTCTAGTATAGTCATCAAAAAATAAAGCAAAATGCCTTTCTCCTTAGAGTGTTGGAGTTCTAGTTGGCCCACATAAATATGCATGAATGATCTCCAGAGATTTTGATGTTGATAAGTCCTTAGTCTTGTGCTTGGTTCTAGTTTGCTTCCCATGTTGACATGGGCCACATACAACTTGATCTTGCTTGAACATCTTTGGAATGTCCCTTACTACATTAATTTTGCTAATATTGTTCAAGCTATCAAAACTTATATGCCCCAGCCACTTGTGCCACAGCCAACTTTCATCTGTTTGACTTAGCTAACATTTATCTTCTTGAATTTTGTTGAGAATGTAGACATTATCTAATGTTCTAACTCCTTTCGCCATAAGTTATCCTGAGAAAGAGTTCCTTATTTCACAATATTTAGTGCTAAAGACAACATTATGTCCTTGATCACAGATTTGGCTAACACTTAAGAGATTGTGTTTCAACCCATCTACTAGCAAATAATTTTGAGCCTTTCCTTTTCCATTAATAAGGGTAATTGTTCTTTTTCCAGCAATTTTGGAAGATCCACTTCCAAAGGATACATTTCCTTCTTTTTTATGAGACAAACTTCCTTTTGTCACCTGTCATATGTCTGGAGCACCCACTATCCACAAACCAATGATTTTCAAAACTATGAGCACATAGAGCTAGGCCACATTTATCCATATTGGGGATTCTCATCATTTGCTTATCTTCTTTTGAGGGGGAAATTTTGTTTGCTATGTCCATTATCATTACATAATGATCAAATTGGATCAAATTTGGCCAAAGGATCAAAAGAGTTGTAAATATTGATTTGTCCTTTCCCTTTAAGACCACATGGTTTGTTCGTTTGATCCTTTAATCTTGGAGCTTCATTCTTACGAGCCATGCAATGTTTAGCTTGATGACCAAAATTTTTACAATAATAAGAATGCCCAAAAAAGATAGTTTGGTACCTGTTGTAATAGCCATTATTTGAATCAACATTCTTCCTTGGACTTACTCTTTCTTCATTCTTTGGATTTGAGATGGGCCTTTGATGAGATGATTTTTTTTCTTTTGGATTGCTGGAAAGTATGTCAGCACAACTCTTGCATTATCCTTAGTACTTGATGATTCTCCTTTAAAACCAAACCTGGATTTGTCATATTGAGGTTTTTGAGCATTAAGGATATTTTCAAGTGTTTGAGAGCTTTCCCAACTCTTTTTGAATAACTCCAATTCCTTCATTAGAGATACTATTTCAGCTTCATGATTTTCACATATTTCTTCCATTTCTTTTGGCTTATTTTTCAAGAGTTCTTCCCTTCTTTTTTATTCCTCATTTTGTACCTTGAGAGAAATGATTTTATTTCGTAATTTCTCATTTTCTTCAATGGCACTCATTAAAAATTCATCTACATTTCCTTCTAGTCTTGAATCATCATCATTTTTGAATGCCATGAATAATACTTCTTGGCTTCTAGCGTAGTCATTTTCTTCATCCGATTCATCATTACCTCTCTTGCGATAAGGAAAATTATGAGTTGATTTCTTTTTTATGACTACAAATTCATCTTCATCAGAATCATCTTGCTTAGAGAAGAAATTCTTCTTATTAAACCCTTTCTTTTTATATACCATCCTTTTAGAATCCTGCTCATCATCACTATCATGCTTATGAGGACATTATGCAGCATAATGACCTATTCTTCCACATTTGAAACAAATAAGAAGCTAATTACCTTTTAGCTTGGATTCTTTCTTTAGTCTTCATACAAATTGCCCCAATTTGGATACAACATTCGAGTCATCACTACTGGTACTTCATCCTTTCCCCTTTTTTTATTTTGAGGCCTTTAATGTTGCATTATTGGAACTACCGATTCCTTTTCTCATCTCATAGGCAATGAGGATTCCATGAATTTCATCCATCTTGAGAGTATCTAGGTCCTTCATTTTTTCTATAACACTTACTTTGGAGTCAAATCTGTCAGGGAGAGATCTTAAGACCTTTTGAACAACAATGCTTTCTTCAATCTTTTCTCGCAATCCTTTAAGAGATTTCAACACTTCAGCTACTCAGAGAAAGTATGATGCAATATCTTCTTCATCATCCATTTTCAGACTTTCGAATTTCCTTCTATGAGTTTGAAGCTTTTCCTTCTTAACTTTGGAGTCCCCGTCGCATAAGCTAACCAACTTATCCCATACTTCTTTGGTCGAGTCATAATTCATGACTTTCATAAATTCAGAATCAAATGATTCCACTAGTGATGGAATTTAAGGCTTTTGCATTTTTTATGTAAGATTCCCTTTCGTCTTGATTAATTGGAAGAGTGGAAGGAGCAATGTACCCATTCAAAACCGAATTCCAAACTTCAAGTCCAAGGGACATTAGGTAGTAGGACATTCTTTTTTTCCAAAAACCAAAATTTGTGCCATCGAACAAAGGAAGCCTTCGTGACACTTCTTGATTTTTCATTGTCACTAAGAATCCTTCTTCCAGCTGTTAGGCTGATTATGAAGAAGTTGGCTCTGAAAGAAATTGTTGGAAATATTGAGGGGGGGTGAATCAATATTTTCTTCCAATTTTTATTATTACCATTTAGATTCTTCACGAATTAATAGAGAAACGTATAAGTATAGTTTTATTGAGTATAAAAGAACAAATACAATGTATGATGATTATTTCCAAGCACCAACTTGGTTTTTTATGAGGCTCTAACCTCCAGGGCTTTGACCCTATCTCATCTAGGCACCTACCTTGAGTTTAGGAGCACAAACTCCAAGGACACCAATCCTTTTTAATAAAGAATGTAGATGGAACTTGGATGTCATTGGCATAATTCTTCACTGTACAATCAATTCCAAGATTGCTTGTGTTGTCTTCTTTGTTCAATTCCTTTGCATTACTGTGTTGAATTCAATTTCAAGGTCATGTTGCTTCACTGTGTTTACTTCATTATTGTGCTTCACTTTGTTCTTCAAGGTAGCTATAAAAAATAAAATCTGCAATTCTACTATGCCACTATCCAAATGATACTACAGTCCAACCCTTACAATTCTGAGGACAATTATGATTATCCAAGCATTGTCTAAACAATTCTACCACAGTCTAAAGGTGAAAACCCTAGCACAATCTGAAAATGCAGACCCTACCACAGTCTGAGGTTGCAGGCCCTACCACAATCTGAGGTTGTAGACTTTGTCACTGTTCGAGGTTGCAGATCCTGCCACAGTCCGAAGTTGCAAACCCTGCCACAGTCCAAAGTTCCAGACCCTGCCACAGTCTGAGGTTGCAGACATATTTTAGGCCCTTAATCTGTAGTAGTAGTAGGATGCCTTTTTCCTCATTCTTTGAGTTCACGAGTTGTGAAATCCTTGTTCTCCTTGTGTCTCATATATCTTGTATGATATTCACCATATTATTGGTAAAAAATAGAGGCCTAACCTCTTATATATACACTTATTCATCCTCACAACGAACAACCACATCCATAGCAAGTCGACATGAGTTATGGGGTAAGGTCGGCTTAATAACCAAAATTGATTTCCTTATTTTTAAAAATGCATATCTCTTAGAATATTTTGAGTTTCAGGGCATGTGATAACTCATTAGAAATCTAAAAATATTCTCTAAAATATGGCATAGGTATCATGTTCATATGTTGCCTCTAAAGAGTGAGAAATAAGGTTTTATGAGGTCGGTCAATAGATGGCGCAGAAAAATAGAGGACAATGAAAATTCTTCCTAGATGGGCTTCATGTTATCAAGGGAATCTTTCATCATTAGGATCATCAAGTGTGGTCATCAAGGTGATCATCTTTTCTTCACCAAGTGTAGTCATCCATCATGGTACATGGTTGACACTTCTTCAATGTAGGGACACCATTATGTCCTTGATTACCTTCTTCATCTCCTTGTCTCCTTCAACATTATTGGAGGTTTGGCATGACATCATAAAATCATCATTGCAGGTAGGGCATGTCATCATGTTTATGTCATATAGGAAATATTCCAAGTGTAGTCCTCTTCTAGCATCTTCAAGAATATTTGTCATCCAGTCATTGCTATATCAATGATCAACTATTGACATCAATGACAGCCTAGATTAACACTTCATAGAAGGATCAAAGCAAGTCAAGAAGACATCAAGCATCAAATAAGGATCATAGAAAATTCAAGGGCTACCAAGTTTAAGATCTTTAAAACCCTATATCAAATAAATCTACAAGAGTCTTGAAATTATCTTCAAGAAGGAAGTAGGAAGAAATACTAAAACCCTAGAAGCACTTCAAAGATAATCACTCATACTTCACCAAAGAAGTGGAAGCTCTTCAAATATAATGAAGTTTAGATCAAAAAGAAATATTCTCTTTATTGAAGAAAGGATCATTTGAAGCAACATAATTATCAAGTTGAATATTCTATCTTCATAAGTAAGTACATTTTCCTTATTCTAGTAAAAATGACTTCATGTTTCAAGGAGAACCAGAAGTTGGTTGGGATATCAAACTTCCTTGTATGGAAAAGAAGGATAGACATAGTCCTCAAAGTAAATGAATTCATTGATCATGTCCATGGAAAGGTATCCAAGGCTCAAGGCTCAAAATATGGAAAGGTATCTCAAGGCTCAAAATATTCTTAAGGAGCCTATCAAATATCCTCTCATTTCCTATGTAGCCGAGGTGGAGACATCTAAAGAAATATATGATAAGCTAGGAGAACTTTTCTCTAAAAGCACGATATAAAGGTCATATCACTTAGATCTTATCCATATAAGTTGAAGGTGTCAAAGGATGAAGGGATATCAACATGCATCTCAAAGGCATCTCAAATAAAAGGTAAATTGTAGGATCTAGGAGAGATTATATCTGATAACGAAATAATCTTTGTTATTCTAAATGCATTGACTAATGAACGGGGTAACCTCGTATCTACTAGGGAAGAGGAAGTTATCCCATTCATCAAATTATGGTATCTCCGAAAGGCAGAAGAAGATAGGTTGAAGAAAGAAAGTAACAAAATATCAGATAGAAGGGATCAATCAGAGGCAATGAGAAAAGTGAAGTTTGGAAAGTTTGGTCCTCAAAATAAAAGGAAGAACATGAATAAGGTAAGATGTTATGGATGTCAAGAACTTTGGAACTATATAAGAGATTGTCCTAAACGTAGTAAGGACAAGAAGGTAGGGAAGAAGCCCACATTACTGAAGAAGTGAAAGAGCCTGAGACAAAGAAGTTTAAGAATGAAGAAGTAAAATATCTCTACTATGACTGAGATGATCTTCTTTACTAGAAGGTACCTTTCACTTGTAATTTATAGATAGGAAGCAATATAAATAAGATAGGATGCATCAAATTAGAAAATAGCATTGTGATAGAAGCACTAGAAGTAAGATCTCATCACATGAGAAGCAGAAAGAATGTATGGCGTTGTAGCATTTTTTGGTTTTAGTAAGTTAGCATTTATTAGTCCAAAAAATGAAAAAAAAAATGAAAATATATTTTAAGAAAATAATAAAAGTTAGGATATGGACAAAAAGAATAAAGAAACAAAATGTTAGGAATATTTTGATGAATAAGTCCATATCAAATAAAATGTTAGAATAGATGCCCTAAAAAAGGAAGGCAAAAAATAAAATGTTAGAATAGAAATAAAAGAAAAAAATAATAAATTCTGAAAGTGTTGCAAATCCAAATTCCACTACTCTTAGTCAATTTTATTTTTGCAAATAAAGTTGTGTGCAGATTGTTTAAATGCCACACTAGTTCATACAATCCAATCATATAGTTTAATAATGATTGGATTAGATTTAAATTGTTTGTTAATAGGTAGCAACTAAATTGGCTCAACAATTTAATCTGAGCCAATGGAAGAAATAAGGGATAGAAGTAGATTGATCATTAAAAGGAAAATTTTGAGTTGCTAGTCTAAATGCACTCTGATGACTAAGATTGCAAAAAATGTTAGGAAAGTTAAGGGTAGCTAGAGAAATAAAATGAAATTGGAGCATGATAGGATTTATATCCTAAGTTAAAACATTAGATATATGAGCATATAAGGAATGATTTTAATTAACCATAATTTGCTAAATCTCAATGTTATTTTATAATTTTCACGTTTTATCCAATGATTCGCCAAGAAACCCCACACTTGTCACATCCATCATATTTGTTTCGACCCCACCATCACCATTTTCCTCACTTCATTAAACTCCCTCCATTTTCCTTTCATCCCTTGCATCTCCCTCCAATCTGACGGCCTATATTTCTCCTCGGCCCTCCCTTGTCGTCCGAACGTTATCAGTGGGGGGGGAGTTTGAAGTCGGAAATTTTAGAAACCTCACCTCGAAACTACCAACCTTCGCTCCTAGTTGTTCAGGACTTAAAATCCCAAACTACTTACAACCAAAATTGACCCAGGAATGTGATTTTCGGCCTCCTTCATCACCGCTGCTCCCATGTCATTGTCTACATCAATACCCACTTCCTCTGTCCCATCATCCTTCCGTGGACCAATATTCCGTCTGTCTTCCCGTTATCCATTTAATTCGCCACCCCTTGCAAATCAATATTCCATCAATCTGTTTCTCATTCCCATTGGAGAGTTAATACAAATTTAACCATTGATTAATAGACCCGCTCCATTTTATGCCTTATGAACCCTGTTCTTTCATAAAAACTGTTACACACTACATTCCCGTAACTCAATTGATCACTGGATACTTGTATCTTACAGTCAAAATGACAAATTCACCATTCAAGCGAAATTTATGTCATGTTCACAAGAAAGTTGGCATCACTGTACTTCAGCTGAATCCTTCCCATTCCTGTCATTTTTAGTTTGTAATCCAATCACCAGAATGCCTCCTAAGGGGAAGGAAGTTGCAGAAACCCCAAATCCTCTCATTCATCCACAAGTCAATTTCCATCATACTCCCTTGGCTAACAAATATTGTAAAATCCATGAGTCCGTGTCCAAATTTGACTTGTTTGAGATCTATTGTTGGATGGAGGACCAATTCATTGATCAAACGGACGAAATTGGACTTTGGGACTCCCATATTCCTCATTACATCTTCCCTCAAACCCATAGAGCACCTGAATTTGTCAGAAAATGTCATGCATCTTATGACCCCAGTCAAAGAGCTATTATCTCACCTACAGGAGAAATCATGCGCTCCATCAATGCTCGGTCTATTGACCAGATGTTGCAGGCCCCAACTATTGTGCCAAACACTCATTTTTCTCATGAAATCCTAACAGAAGCCTATCAGAAACTGGATTTCACTAAAAGAGCTCAAACCCTAGAACTTTTCTGAGCTGTAGATGGCCCTCTACCAAAACGAAACCCACCCTATGATTCATCTATATTCCCAGACAAGATCAAGCAAATTATCACCATTCTCTCGTATCTCCTTGGTTACTATTCTGATCAATATGTAGATGAAGCCATCATTGCTTTCTTGTCTATCTTTTCTGTTGGTTCCAAACCCACTGTTCTTTTTAACTTTAGTCAATTTCTAGTTGAGGCCATTCATTAAATATTTGTCTAGTTCAATACTCAAGAGGTATTCAAGTATGCTTCAGTACTTTTATATCTTTTTATCTATTTCTAGGGAGACAAGTTTCCATTCACTTTGCAGAAGCTAGATGAATCAGGGAACCCGCAATCAGTCATCTTTTGGAATTCTATGGGAATGAAGCAGAAACAATAATTTTCATATAAACAATTCATAGAATTGTTTGTTCATCCAGCCATTAATCTTCTGAGCAACACTCCAGAACCAAGAATTGGTGATGAAATTGTAAATTTTTTGCGACTAGTTGACCAAGCAACAACAAGAGATTGGTACCTTTACCAAAATTATACAGAGATCAGAGCCTATGAGCTTCCACCTTACAATCTTCCTAAGTAACTCCCTATGAGAATTTTTGCATTAGAATATATTAGACAGATGCTCAATGCAGATGAAGTGCATTTTGTGCCTGCAAAGAAGAAATCACAGTTTAAGCTAAAAACTCAGGTTGGTCCATTTATCTGTAACACTAGAGCAGCGGGAGAAGAAGTAGACAAGTTATTGAAAGAAATTAAATTTTGCCTCATCTTTACTTGGTATTATGACCCAATGGGAGTAATTTCAAAACTTAGAGTAGAAAATAAATTTACTCCATATCATCACACAGCCAGGCCTGAGATTGAGTAATATAAAAATCTATTAGAATGGAAGGAAAACACCCTTCAAGAAGTTGAAGAATAGGTAGTCTCTACTTAAAATATACAAACTCCACTTGCACAGGAAAAAATAGCCAAACGAGGAAGGGAAGAATAGTCATCCCCTACAACTGAAGTATCAAGTAAAGGCTTTAGAATTGTACACATAAAGAAGAGACCTAGGATCTCTTTGAAGGTCAGTGAAGCTAATGAGTCATAGAAAGGAAAGTTTGACAAACTTGGAGAGACATCTATTTTCACACAGTCTGGTGGACAGTCTACTCAGTCTCCCACTCATTCCACCACATCTCATGAACAATAGGTGATTCAGACCAGCAAAGGCAACCAGAAGGATAAAAACCAAGAAGGTGATATCTTTCATGTTTTTAGTGAAATTAAGAAGAAGAATGAGGATTTAAAGTTGATCACTTATATTCAATTCTGGAAGCATTCTTCCAGTTCTCAAGCCATACTTCTTTCAGTGTTTGACTAGACTAAAAAGGGTAAAATGCATATGGCTTTCTTACAAGCTCAGATTCCACAACCCAGAATTGTTGCACATTACTAGAAGCAAACTTCCTTTGAATTTAAAGTTAAAGATGTACATCCAATTGACCAAATTGAGATGAAAAAACAGACTAGCCAAATGATCTCTTCTACTTTAACTAACACTGCCATGAGTCTATCAAAGTTGCAGGTCACCTTGGCTAATACACAGTCACATCTCAATCTTGAAAAGTTTCCTCATTGGAAAAAACACCAAGATCGAAGCTTTGGAAGATCTGGTGCTGAAGATTGGATATGATCCCTCCAATATAAATGTTGCAGAAGAAATTGTCAAGAAGAAAAATGTTGAGATTTCATCATTAAGGAAGCAACTCAAATAGCCAGCTTCAGAGGACCCAATGACTAAAGAAATTTAAGAAACTGATGCTCAGAAATTAGACATGATGAAACTCATTATGGAACAAAATCTAAAAATAAAATAGATGGAGAAACAAATGGAAAAACTTGTTAAAGAGAAAGAGGAAACTGTGAAAAAGGCCAATATTCCAATGGATGTAGTTCCTCTTACAACAGTCTCTATAACTACATTTTCTGCCTCAGGCACAACATCAACCATAGGTATAGCACAAGGAGATGAACAACTTGTTGAAGTTGTTCAGAACCTGTCTATTCAGACAGAGGATATTAAGAAATTGCAGGATCAGATAAAGAAACTACAACACCTGAAAGCAGTTGCAGAGAGCTCACATGTAGTTGAGTTGCAGAGGGAAAGAGGTCAAATTGAGGGATTGCAGAAAGAAGTCAAAGACTCTTACCTCAAAAATACACTAGGTTTAGTAAAGGAGAATATATGGGGGGAGATTATTGAATCAATCAAAGATATCGGGTCTTATATCAGATTAATTTTTTTATCAAAAATACTTGTTGGAAAAATCTCAAGAAGCTATTGAAACTATCTCAAATGAACTTAACAACAAGCTAGAAACAACCACTGAAATAATCAAGTTTCTGAATTCTAAAGACAACTATGAGCTTGAAAAATTGGGTATTGATGACAAGACAGTAGCCATACTGGAAGTGAAGAAAGTTATTACAAAGAAAAATCTCATTCTTCAATTGAAGGAAAAGTGCAGCAGTGTTAATGTCATAGTTCAACATTTTTTCAACAGGTTGGAACCCTTGACCAGCAAGGGTTTTCCCTCCATATTTGTGATAAAAGATAAGTTAATGCCTATTCAAGACTATATCAGCAAGCTCAGAGAGGTCGCAACCAGTGTAGCTATTGTTTCAAATATAAAGGGTACAACAACATCAAGTCTTGTGTTAAACGCACTCCGAGATACCTTTTTCATCCTTAATGAAGTAAAGCACATATTTTTAGTAAAACCCACTTTTACTAAATATACAGAAATGGATGAGATTTATCGAAGGGAAATTAAGTTATCTATCCCAGATCAAAAACGTTGGGAACAGTTAACTGATTTACTCGCTGGAAGAAGGATCAACAACATTCAGAATTTTGGGGAACAGTCATCAACAATTCAACAGCAAAATAGTGACAGATCGACTATCAGTTCATTTTTCTGATTTTGTATTTAGTTATTTTTGTAAATTTGTTTAAGATATTTTCTTAAAACTAAACTTGTATAAATAACTCTCTTTCATGAGTTATTAAGGGTTGCACCCTTGAAGAAACATTTGTAAGCACTAAATGTACTCAACTTTTTCTAAATCACTAATAGCAAAGCAAAGGATTCTGAATTTTGATTCAGAAATTTTCATATTCCTTGTAAGTTTTTCCAGCTTTCATTCACTGTGTTTTCTTCATATTCATAAGTTTTACAAATATAACCAGGTAGGAGCAGTTGTGTCTCAATTACTCCTAGAAACTCTCTGAAGTGATCATCTCAAAAGAGAATGAATTACAGAAATTGTTTGTTTAAGTAATTCCCTCTAAATCATTAAATTATCAATCTCTTTGTAATCTTGGGCATATTTTGTTAAACTTTCTAAACATTGTTTGAAGGTTTTTCTTACTTATGGTTATTTGATTTTCTATTTGAAAACTGTAATAGTCATGTCATCATTCTATTTCTACTCCTCACCAGATAAGCTTAATCGCTGTGTGGATTTTAATAGCAGCCCTTTGTTTAAATACTAGTATTATTCAAAAAGGTTAGGCATCATTGTTTTAAATATGTTTCATACATTGGTCCTCCAAAATTAAAACAAAACATCCAAAACATTTTAGATGCCCTGGCATGAAAGCTGACCATTATCATCTCAGAGATACAACATCAATCTGGCACAGTTGTCGGGGACTTGAATATGATTAGTTTTCTTGGGATAATGATATAATTCATATTCCTTTAAGGGTGACTAAATGTTTAGATAGGTCAAAATCCTTCACCTGGTGACTCCACTATGCCAAACTGGCACCTTTTAAGCACACTAGATCTCATTCTGAATATGACACAGTTAATCCTCTTATCAGATCCAGAAAAACCTGTGAGAAGGGCCAATTCTAAAAGAAGGCGTCAACCATCTTCTTCTTCTTCAGCCATACAGTCTGAAGATATATTACCATTTGATCCCTATATTAACATTCCGTCCAATCCAGATTTGACACAATTATCACCTAGGGTTTCTGAACTCTTAGATAGGGGAGTTGATTTCAAATCAACTTTCCTCATTCATTCATTTGAAATGTGTCAAGAACCCCCACTACCATTAGGATCACCTAAATCTGAGTCTAACTTGGGTGTTCATTTACCTGAATACAAACCTACAAACTTCATATCCCCCACTACTTATTCATTTCCTTCCACTTTTGAACAACTTGAAGCTTCCACTTCTGGACAACCTGAAGGGACCTTTTCTATATATTCAAATCCACTTTTTGAAACAAAAGATGATATTCATTTCAGGTCCAGAAGTTAGGTATTAAGACTCCCTTAAAGTCATTCAGAACGTCTCCTCCTTCTTTATCCCCTCCTTCTTCACCTCCACATAGTCATACACCCTCTCTATCACCATCCTCTTCTTCTTCTTCTTCTTCCACACAAAAACCTCATACACCACCTTCTACTATGGCATTCCAACATATTGTACAGGCTAGATATGTATCTTTAGTATTACCTCAAAACCTTGATGCATTCCCTCCTAGATATTTAAAACACCTTCCTAGGTATAATGGAGAAACTGGTTCCTCAGCTGAGGACCATCTTCAAGAATTTCTAGATTTTGTAGATAATATGAATATTGAGCAAGAAAATGTTTATATGAGATTGTTTGTTCAATATTTTGAAGGAAATGTGAGAACCTAGTGTAGGCAGTTACCTGCAAATTCCATTAGGTCTTGGGAAGAGTTAAAAAATATATTCAAAAACCAATGGGGTGTGAAGAAATATGCTCTTTACTTTTTGACTGAGTTTGAAGAACTTATAAGAAACTTTGGAGAACATGTATCTAATTTTATTAAAAGGTTCAACAAAATTTATCATAAGATACCCCCATATTGCAAACCCCCTATAACAGTAGCCAAATCTAGGTTTTCAAAATATTTTGAAGATGATTTTGCTGTAATGTTAAGATAAAGAACTTCTAGGACTCTTGAAGACATGCAAACTAATGCTATAGAGGTGGAAGCAAATAGGGATGCCTCGGCCACTTTAAAAGATAAAGAGGAAAAGGCCCAAAGAAAGCTTAAATCTAGTCAAGAGGCCTCTACTTCATCGAAGACTAGAACTGAAGATTCTAAAATAGATGAGATAACTTCACTTCTTAGAAATCTATCCAATAGAATTTCCAAGATTGAGACTCAACCTAGAACAGTTCAACAAATGGTCACTCGACCTCAAAATCAAAATCAAGGTCAATACAAAAGAACTCCACAATTACAAATTCTTCAAAGACCTAGTAATGATCAGCAGGTTCCAACTCCTTTATTGATAGATGATCAACAATCTAATGACAATACCATGACTATCACTGAAGATATTAACAATATGGATACCTCTTCTGGTCAAACCATTGTTATTCCTCTTTCACAACATGATCAAGTTCAACAAGGTCAAGAATCCTCACAAGTTTCCAAATACCATGCCTTCTCTAAATTCTTAATTGCAGAGCTAAACAAAAGATATGATCTTAGACCTAGACCTGGCCCTGGAAGACCTCCTAAGGAATCTCCAACAATTGAACCTCATACCAAAGCTATTGAAACTTAGAAAAATACTATTCGGCCATTAAATCAACCAACTGATACAGCTCAAATTGAAAAAAAATGTCTTAACTGCATTTAATGTTGAAAAGGAGTTAGAAAGAGTTAAAATCCCTATACCACTTTTAGAACTTTCAAAAAACCCTGAATATAAAAATCGAGTTTCCAAATGGATACAAAACACCTCTGTTGATGTTGAAAGTGATGTTATTAGCCTTCAAGATGAAAAACCAATAGTTGTCTTTGGCCCTAGCTCATATATGATAGATGAAATAGTACCCCCTTTCTATGTGACAGTAAAGACAAATGATTCCATGCTATACAATTGTATGCTTGATTCTAGAGCATCACATAATCTCATGCCAAAAACCATCATGGATCATTTAAATCTTGACATAACTAGATCTTATCATGATTTGTACACCTTTGATTCCAAAAGGGTACCTTGTTTAGGACTAATTAAGGATTTATTAGTCACTCTTGCCCAAATCCCAATAAAGAGCATAGTGTTAGATATAGTTGTCACTGATATCCCTCCCAAATTTGGAATGCTCCTTTCAAGGCCTTGTTGTGCCAAATTAGGGGGAACTCTTCAGATGAACATTTCTTATGCAACTATTCCAGTTTATGGGGGAGAACAACTTACGATGTATAGAGAGGTAAGATCTGTGCACACTGTGTGCAAAACAGATCAACCAAGGAACCATCCCATTTATGCAATTGATCAAGATTTTCGTTGTTTCCAACTCTCTTCAAATAAAATACATGAATCCCAAGTCAAAATTGAAGATGTAATTGAAAACCAATACCAAATCAAACTAACGTATGGAAGATATTCTTTGATGGTTCTTGTATAAAGGATAGAGCAGGGGATGGGGTAGTACTAATTTCACCAAAAAAATAAAACATTACACAATCATGTAAACTTGATTTTGAAGTTACCAATAATGTAGCAGAATATGAGGCTTTCCTTCTAGGACTACAGTTAGCCAAGAGTTTAAAGGTACACAACCTCAGTGTTTTCACTGACTCCGAGCTCATTGTAAAACAAGTTAGAAATATTTGCCAAACAAAACATCCTAGGGTTAGATCTTATCAAAATGAGGTTTGGGATTCAATTCAAAATTTCTTTAATGCTTTTAACTTGACTTATATCGCAAGAGATGAGAATATTCATCCAGATTCCCTAGCTGTTTCGGCCAATTCATTTAAAATTCCTGATCAAACTAATGTGCTCTATCAAATACAAGTCAAATACAAGCCATCCATCCCAGATAATCTAAAATATTGGCAGATATTTGAAGATGATCAACAGCTAAAATATTTTCTGGAGGTTTTAGATGAATTTTCGGTTCTACAAATTGATGAAGATAGAATAGAAATAAATGAAAACAAAAATGGAAATGATAGTTCAAATTTCAATTCAAAAATTGCCAATCATGATATCATCCAATTGTCTAACAATTTTATTCCCAAAGGTCTCATTCCTTTAGAGAAATGATTTGATCAAAATGATGTCCCCAAAAACCCACAGTCAATTTCTCCACAAGATGACATAGAGGAAGTAAATATTGGAACAAATGTTGAGATTAATAACATCAAAATTTGTGTGTCCTTAGATCCTGAAATCAAAGCTCAATACCTTAAGTTGCTTGAAAAATATAAGGATGTTTTTGCCTTGACCTATGATGATTTAAATACTGATGATACATCATTGATACAACATAATATTCCTTTAAAACTAGAAGCTAAGCCTTATCAACATAAACTTATTTGGATTAATCCAGTTCTTCTACCAGTTGTAGAAAAGGAAATTAAGAAAATGCTAGATGGCCATATTATTGTACCTCTAAGATACTCTGGTTGGGTTGCCAATCTAGTTCCTGTTAGAAAGAAGAATGGGGAAGTCAGACTTTGTGTGGACTTTAGGAATTTGAATAAAGCATAATTAAAAGATAACTATCCTTTACCCAAAATGGATCCATTACTTTAGATGGTTTCAGGAGCAAAAAAACTTTCCATGCTTAATGACTTTTCAGGTTACAATCAGATAATGGTTGATCCAGCAAACAGAGAGAAGACAACTTTTACTACACCCTAGACTACATTTATGTATTCTAGGATTCCTTTTGGCTTATCCAATGCTAGAGAAACATTTCAGAGAGCTATGGACATAGCTTTTGTGGGTCAAAGCATCATTAAAAGATAACTATCCTTTACCCAAAATTGATCCAATACTCTAGATGGTTTCAGGAGCAAAAAAACTTTCCATGCTTAATGACTTTTCAGGTTACAATCAGATAATGGTTGATCCAACAAACAGAGAGAAGACAGATTTTACTACACCCTAGACTACATTTATGTATTCTAGGATTCCCTTTGGCTTATCCAATGCTAGAGAAACATTTCAGAGAGCTATGGACATAGCTTTTGTGGGTCAAGTAAACAAATTTGTAGTCATTTATCTTGATGATATCACTTTTTTTTCTAGTTCTAATCAGAAACATATAAAGCACTTGATGAAGGTTTTTGACAAGTATAGGAAATTGGGAATATCCCTGAATCCTAAAAAGTCTTTGTTTGTTATCAAAGGGGGAAAACTGCTAGGCCATATAATCTCAAAATAAGGAGTGGTGATTGATCCCAAACGTGTATCTGCCATTCAAACATTGTCATTACCTAGAAATAAGAAAGAAATTCAAGTTTTTCTAGGCAAGATTAATTTTTAAGAAGGTTCATACCGAATTATTCATAAATTGTAAAAGATATAATTGATATGCTCTGAAAGGATCATGAACTTAAATGGACTGTCCCTTCTAGACATGCATTTGATCAAATCAAGAAATCTATCTCTGAAGCTCCTGTAGAAATTTTGAATAATATGACACTTATTCACAGAGATTATCTTGATTATACACTAATTGCAGAATACATGCATAATACATAACCTCCTATACGTTGATCATCAATTTAGCAGTATTAAGAAACAATCACATGCGCACAGTGAAGCATCAATCACACATATCATGTTAGGGTCCCACCCTAACCCCCTTATTCATGTCATGGGATCACGTCATAGTCAAGAGTCAATAAAGCCCATATTAATATTTGTAAGTGGTTAACCCGCAATTAATGAAGGGACCACAGTTAGTTACAAATGGGCGGTAGTAGTAAATAAAGGGTCCATGGGCGGTAGTATTAGATAGATGGTATTAATAAAACCCACCGTATTGACCCGTGGTATTGCATGTATGAGTCATATATAAAGGATAGAGACTCCCTGCGAGGAGCATCGTGTCTTGTTTTGTAATCGAGCTCTGCTCTATTGGAGGTTGCCCCCTCGAAGAGGCCTGTGAACATTTTCTCTCTGAGTAATAAAATCTTTGCTATTCTGTGTTCTGGGTATATTTTCTTAACATATTCTGTGTTCTCGGTATTTTTCCGCGCATATTCTCGGTTCGGTATTGCTTTGCAGGTTAAGAAGCATAACACTGTGACATTACAAAGGATATAATATGTACATTTTAAGAACATGACAACATTAGTAAGTTGGATCAAAGTAATGTTTTAACATCCGACCCTTGACTGGTCCTTCTTTTGCTTCTATGCCATCCAAGTTTTTGAGAAAATATGTATTGTTTCCTTGTAGGGCATAGATAATGTATGGCCCTTTCCATATGAAGTCAAACTTCCCATGTTTCCCCTTATCTTCTCTTCTAGAATCCCATCTTAGCACTTTATCTCTAGGGTAGAAGTCTTCTGCCTTGTTTCTCTTGTCAAATATCTTCTTGAGCTTTTCCTGCAATACTTGGGATCTTTGATACACCTCCTCTCTGGTCTGCTATAAATTGATGGTTTGATTTATCCTTCTTTGAATGTCATTAGGTTCCACTTGATCTTCTTGGAGTAGTATCATAACAGGAACACCCAATGATGAAGGAAAAACAACCTCCATGCCATACACTAACTCATAAGGACTGGTCCCAATGGAGTTTTTAGTTGTAAGCATGTCTTCCCATAATGCATTTATTAGTTTCTTGTGCCACGTATTTTTGTTTTCTTTTAACAACTTTTTAATGATATTAATGAGGCTCTTGTTGGAGGATTCAGCTAGTCCATTCCCTTGAGGATAATAGGCTATGGAATGGCCTAAGGTGATATGGTACTTGTTACAGAAGTTGATCATTTTTTTTTATTTGAAAGCTGTAGCATTATCAGTGATGATTTTAGTAGGGCAGCCAAATCTGGACAATATATTGGTTTCTAGGAAACCTATGATCACTGTATCATTGGCCTGTCTAGAAGGGATGGCTTCTATCCATTTAGTAAAATAGTCAGTGGCAGTGAGTATCCATTTATGATGGCCAGAGGAGGGAGGATGAATTTCACCAATGGAGTCAAGACCCCATTGTTGGAAAGGCTTCTCAGTGGAAATGGGTTTCAGGGGTAGAGGTAACAAATTTTTCTTGCCCTAAAAAAATTGACATTTATGGCAAGAAGTGACAAATTCCTTCATATCAACGAACAAGTTCGACCAATAAAACTCATCCCTTAGGATCTTATCTACAATAGATTTCTAGTAGAGGTGTCCACCACAGTCTCCTGCATGAAATTCGTGGACAGCCTTGTCAGCTTCATTTTTTAATAAACAATTCAATAAAATTCCTTCATGGTTTTTCCAAAAAGAGCATTACCTAAAATACAAAACTTTGAAGCTTTCATTTTTAAAAACCTTTCCCTTGTTCTGGATAACTTTGGAGGAGCCTGCGGGTTTTTTGAAACGTAAATCACATCAGCATACCAAGGTGAGTTTGAAAAGGCCTGGCTAATTTGTGGAGTCACCATCTCCTGTTCGTCATCTAGTTTATTTATGTCTAGGGCATGACAATTAGTTTCTACCATGAGTTTGGCCAATCCTTGTCCTTTTCAGTTTTTTAGATTTTATTTCAATATCATATTCTAAGATGGTAGCAATCCATTTACCCCTTTTGCCCTCAATTCCATCCTAAGTCAGGATGTCCTTGACAACTGCATTTGGTACATAGGCTATCACATGAGAATATAATATATAGACTCTGAAGTCTTTAATGGTTTTAACAAGTGCAAGAGCTTGTTTTTCCATGATATTTTATTTTAATGATGCATCTCTGAGTAATTTACTAAAAAAGGCAATAGGTTTCTCACATCCTTGCTCATCCTTTTGTAATAAAATAGTTTCTATAGTGTGTCCAGAGGCAAAAGAAAAAATTATGAAGTCTCTATCAAATTGAGGACTAGTGAGGACCGATGTTTTGGTTAAAGCCATTTTGATTTCTTTAAATGCTTGTTTGGCTTCTACTGTCCATTTAATACTTGAATCCTTTTTTAACATATTGTTAAGTAATCGAATGAGTTCAGCTAGATTAGATATGAATCTTCTCAAATTTTTTTATCTTTCCTAAGAAAGCTTGAAGTTCTTTGATACTTCTTGGATGAGGTATCTGTATAATTGCTTCTATTTTGGCATGGTCAATTCGAATGCCATCCTTTGAAATAATATGACCTAGGAGTTTACCTTCCTCCGGACCAAATAAGGACTTCTTTGGGTTTAAAGAGATACCATATTTTCTGCATTTTAGAAATATTTGCCTGAGATGGTCCAAATGCTATTGATCTGACTTAGAAAAACAATTAAGTCATCCAGATATATAACAAGAAATCATGAATCTCTTTGGCAAATGCAATGTCCATAGCCCTTTGGAAAGTTTCTCCAGCATTCTTAAGCCCAAATGGAATTTTGATATACATAAATGTACCCCATGGTGTTGTAAAAGCGATTTTTTCTTGGTCATCAGGATGAATCAGGATCTGGTTATACCTTGAAAACCCATCTAAAAGTGATATCCTGGAAGAGCCTACTACCCTTTGCAAAATATGATCCATCCTAGGTAAAGGGTAATTATCCTTCAAAGAAACTTTGTTTACATTTCTCAGATCAACACATAATCTTATTTCCCAGTTTTCTTCCTAGTAGGTACTAAATGGATACCCACTTTGAAAATCTAATGGGGGCAATTATCCCTGCTTCATACATATGTTTAATTTCTTTTTCAATCAATGGTAATAACATAGGGTTGATTCTTTTGAGTTTTTGCTTAAGTGGTTTCTGATTTTCTTTTAAAGGTATTGTATGCTGAATTATGGAGGTGTCATATGATTTGAAATCCTCATAACTCCAAGCAAAGACATCCTGGAATTCTTTCATGAGTTCAACATATTTTAACTTCCAGTCAGGAGGTAATGATTTTGATAGTTTTATCATTTTTGGATTTTCCTCTATCCCTAAGTTATATTCTTCGATGTCTGCTTTTAGTGGTTTCATCTTTGGTTTCTTTGGAATGTGATTGGAATCAAAGAGGTCTTCTAGAGGAGTTAATCCCTTAGGCAGATGATTGTCTTTTAGGTCAATAACCTCTGTTTCTTCTTCAATTATCTCATCAAGGTCCATTTTCTTAAGGTCTTGTACTTCCTTTCGTGTGAATTTTGTAGGATGAAGCATTTGAATTGAGCTTTCTTCTAAAATATTTGTTTCTACCTCATCTATTTGATTAGAGTTGCTGTTTGTATCAACATCTATGTAGCTGTGAGAAAATTCTTGATCTAAAGTTAAAAAGTTATTAATCTTTTCATCACTATCAAAAATTTGTCAGTTTTTTAGATTATCGGGGATGGCTGGCCTGTGCCTAATTTTACCAGTAAACTGATGATTAGGTTTGAAAGGTAATTTGCAGGTGCTGGAAAACATGGCTAGACTGTGAGAATGTAAATTGTGTTTTATAGGCACTATAGAAAGCTTAATTTCCAGAAAAGTATTGAGAATTTGTATAACTGTTCCTCTATAGTATTCTAATCTAGGATCCCTAGTAAGGTACTTTCCTTTGATCTGATTAACGATTAATTCCGAGTCTCCTATGACAGATACCCTAATTGCTCCTAATTTTCTTACAAGTTTAAGTCCTAGCAAAAGAGCTTCATACTCTTCCATATTATTGGTGCACTTGAAATTTAATCTATAGGCATGATCTTCAGCATGGTCATTTTCTAGGTTGTACACCCAAACTCTTGCTCTTGCCCCTATCTTATTGACTAAGCCATCAAATTCTAAATGCCATAGTATTTCATGCACATAATCAGTGTTTGGGGTGGTGGGAATTTGTTTAACAGGAGGATTTAGTTTTTTATTCTCATCTAGTTTTTCTCTGTTATCTAATTTGTCATTTTTATTTGAGATTACCTAAATCTGAACACTTGGTTTTCCTTTTTTAATTTCTTTTGGTTCTACTGCGAAAAATTTTAAAGAGTTGAGAGGATTGATTTTAGCATTATAAATAATAAACGAGTCCATATTAGAGTGTACTGAGTAGATGGGGAAATTTTGTGGTTTTTCCTGACTACTAACTACATATTTCATCAACGTTTCTCTGTATAACTTCTTGGGTTGGCTGAAAATTGAGATAGTAGCATAAGGCATGTCTAATTGAAGATATCCCTGAAGCTTAGTGTTACTATTGGTATCTTCATCCCTCCATCAGAGATCAAATCCTCTTTTTGCATTTCATATTAGGGGTCCCGCCCAGTCAGCTGCATTTCATTAGGCGCATGGATCATCTAACGAGAGTGGCTTTCCAGTTTCCCTCATGTCATTTACCTGCTGGTTCATGATTGCTCAGCAAAAAGCATATACAGTCCTCTTTTTGTATTAAAGGTTGCAAAGGTCTTTTTAGGGTTTCATTGTCAATTAGGTTTAGGGTTTCATTAGGGGTTCATAAAAAAATGTGTCAAAGTGTCTAATAAGCAATCAGCAGGCCATGAGGAGGTTTCAACATCAATAAATTTCATCACCAAGTGTTCGAAAATGTGCTTTTTTGAGGAAAAAACAGAGTATTTAGCTTTTATTGTACAAAAATCATGAAAATTTTGTTTTTCTCATTGTAAATTCCTTCATCTGCACCCTGGTTTCTTTCCTTAGCCCAAAAAGCTCCAACACTTGCAAAACAAGTAGAGCTCAGGTCATTTTGTTCATGATAAAACTTAAAAGAAGTGAAAAAGTCCAGAAAACAGAGTTTACAGATAAAGTCATTTGTAAAACATTATGAAAGTGGGTTTCATGAACCAAAATTTCAAAAGCTCTTTGTTTATAAGCTATTCCTTTATTGGATAAGTTCATTTGCAAAAGAGAAGCAACACAAAGCAATTTTGGTGAGTGAGTGTGAAGTTTGGGTGAAAATCGCACTAGGTTACTCAGCACGGCACACTAGGCAGGAGGCGCGGTGCACTGAGCCTCAGTATCCAGTGTAAAATAACAAGGGCATGGTGCATTGGTGAGGTGCGGCACATTGGGCATGTTGCGCAGCGTACATAGCCAGAGGGTCTGAAAATTGTCAGAACGTCTTCCAATCACCAAAAACTCATGAATTTATCTTGTTTCAAGTAGGTAGAGCTCCACCTCTATTAATTATCTGAGTTTGGCATTATGTTATGGTGTGTGTTACATGGTGAGTGTGTAAAAAACCAATCAAACCCTACCTCATTAAAATACCCCAAAGAAACTTGCTACTAGGATTTCAATTCACTGTTTTGTCACCAAGTTCACTCCCTCATCCCATTTGTTCCTTGATTTCATTATTCCCTTAGTTCCCCTACCCCCTAAATTCACTAATCCCCTATCCCAAATTCCCTTTTCTAAAATCTCAAATTGCAAATCCCCAAACCCTCATCCTATAATCCCAAAACATCCCACATTTCCCTAACTAAAATCTATCCCAACAGTCCCTTAATTCTCCACTATTTTTCTCTCCCCTTACAGTCCCTCATTTCATTGTTTTCCCTTGGTGACAAAACAAAGGTCAAACACATCATCAAAGGCAATCCAAGACAGTTGACATATCATCACCTATTTCTCCAAGACAGTTTGTTTACCAGCAGCCATGGCATCTGCTTCTTCATATGATTTTGAAGAGGAGACCCAAAGTGAATCACCCACAGAGGGACATGTACCCAAGAGGCCTCATAGAGGTGGCAGACATATCAGAGAAAAACCAACCACCCTTGCTGAATTGCAGGCCTGCCCACTTTCTATCTCTTTTTTCTGACATCAGTCATGTTATGAATTTTGTGAGAAGGTTGCTAGCATTCAGTTTCATCACGAGTTGGCTCGTTTGTTTGTACTGTATTTACATGGTGATCAAGCCACTCTAGCTGGTGTCACTTTCACATTAACACCAGTATCCATTTCATTAGTAACCGGTATTCCCAACATTGGAGAGCCATGGAACAAGAGACAGAAAATTGACCGGCAATATTATGAACCGTACATTAAGCTTGGCTTCTTGAGGCAACTCAAGAGAGTGTTTCCTTTTCGGTATATCAGAGATGAATATGCTCCTTTAATGAAATTGATCATGAAGTATTTCAGCTGTGAGGGTCGGTTCTCCTGTTTGTATGCTTATCATATCAGGCTGCTCATGCATTTTAATCGGGTATGGATGATGAACATTCCTTACTTCATGTGCCGAAATATCGAAAGGATGACCACTCTAGTGCAGCAAAAGACCCCTCAGTAGCAGTTTAATAGTATTTATCATTTTTCTCTTATCAAAATTGTGGTTGTCCATCAGCTTGGCTTGCAGGGCATCACTTGGGATGATTTCATCTCTCGTGAGTTTTTCAGAGCTTCTCAGGGACCTTCAGATACTTTGCACAAGACAGATGGAACTTTTAATCAGCATGAAGGTCATGAGACACACACTGCTACTGTGCTGGTATTTATCACTTATCAGAAGGGAACGAGGTAGTTGTTCGCAGAAGCAAAGCGAGTGTTATCTCCACCTAGGGTGGAAGGGGCCTCGCTTCCGGCATCAGCACCACAGGTTCAGGACAAAGGAAAGAGGCCAATGAAGGATGAGGGGCCTTCAGGTGAGCGGTACTTTATTCTTATTGGGGATGATGATACAGACATGGGCCTGGAAAGCACAAATCTTAGAGAGATCATCCAAGATTAGCAGACAGAAATCAAAGCCTTGTCCCTCAACTTGGAGAGGGCTAAGTGGAACATAAAATACTTGGAGTAGAGGAATAAGCAACTTGAAGAGCAACACACAATCATGGAGTTACAAAACATTCAGGAGAACTGCCAAGCTGCCTAAAGGAGGGTGGAGTTCACTTCACTTGAGCAAGAGATCAACGCCGATTGGGAGTCTTGGCTCGAGAGAGTCAACATCCACTTAGAGAGACTGTTGGAGAAGGCCAACAAGGAGAAAGACTTGTTGAGACACATGGCATTTCATTACATGGCACGGAACAAGGTTTGCAAAGCGCGAATAAGGAATTTAAAGGAAAAATTAAGGAAGGCATCAAAGAGGTAAAAGAGGCGAAAGGAGCATGATCGACTTCAGATATTAGCCGAGGCATCCTTGGCTCATCATAGCTCTTGATAAAGAAGGTACGGCCCAAATTTCAAAAAATTTGGAGCAATTTTTGCATTTTGGAAATTTTTTGCACAAAAACAGAGTTTTCCTTCCTATGCACCGTGCCACGTGGCGCTCACTTTCGCTAGAGGGCTCAAAATCACAAAAACTTTGCATTTCTAGATTTGTCATGAATATTTATGCTTTTCTACCTATGGCCAAGAAATTTGGGTATTTTTGAGCCCTCAAAGAGGTCAAAAACATTCAAAAAATGACCTCACTGCCCATATTTTGACACACAGGAAGTAGTCTTGGGAGTTTTGATTTTTGACAGGACAAATTAAGGCCAAATTGAAAAATTCCATCTGGGTTGGAAATTAGACGGACAGACCTTTCCAACAAGCACACTTGGAGCTGATGTGTACATTGGGAAGGACTCCAAAAGTGGGTTCAAACAGGTGCGGCGCATAGAGAATCAGGCGCGGCGCATAGAGGAAAAATTGCCAGTTTGACCAAGTTTTGCTCTGTTTTTCGCCCAGCTTTGCCTAGTTTGACTTTTCACTTTCCTAATGGAAAATTTATGATGTAATTTGATGAAAATTGATGGATCATGATGTAAATATGTTAGATTTTTACTTGTAGAGGTAGATTCATCAGTTTAGAGGTTGTTTGAAATTGAATGAATCAGTTTCCTTGTTTCTAGAGGCATGCTGTTATGTTGCCTAGTTTCTAGTTCTCAGTTTAGGATCAGTTGGATCAGCTCCTAAACATGTGAGATCGACCCCTAGAGGCAAGGATGAGCTACATTTATCTATATTATGTTGTTTTTCAGTCATTAGCATGGTTGGACTCTTGAAAAAGCCTAGAGCTTCATTGTACACTCACATCAGTATTTGGCTAAGGAATTGAGACCAGGAGTTGCAACATTCTTTGGGATCCCTGTGGTATTTGTTTTGGTACAATGCTTTCTTATGTCTTTTTGAATTTATTCATGTGTTATATGTATCATTTCTCTTTACTTCTTCTCAACTAAACAAACAAGAGTGTAAGTAGAATACATTGAGAAGTGCAGTGCTCTACTTGAAGTTTGCTTTAGTCTTTTCATGTTTTCCACTGTTTGGAGAGGATCCATGGCTTCCCTTGCCCTCTTCAACTCCTCATCAGTCTAATCCATCCACCTCACTTGATTTATAGTGCCAAATACATTTGCCTACCTTGCCCCATCGAAATCCCTACAAGACTGTGCCTCATTCCCTGCACCCAAAATTTGCCTTTCCCTTTGAGCCCACAAAAACACCATTTTATCAAACAAACTCTTTTACATCTATATCTAGCCTAAGATCAGTAATCAAATCAGTCATCTCAAGCCTTTAGTGACCATAATTGGCTGAGATTAACCCGGAGAGAGCCCTCTCTTGACCTAGTAGGGCTAGCTACCAGGCTGAGCATGGTTTGATGTGGACCTAGAAGCTTACCTTTTCAGCCTGAGGTAAATCTAGGCTCTAACACTTAGCACCCCAAGACCTAGATAATAACATGCCATATTTTGGTGGTATATCTACTACTACTATATCCATTAGGATTTCTTTTGCAGGGTATTGAACCAATGATACACACAAGTCTTTTATCAATCCTAAACATCTGACCTGACTAGAATTAAAAGAAAAGAGGTCTTTGTATGGGCTAGTGATGACTAGGTCTAATTTCTTCATAATAGACTTGGGCATCAGGTTATGAGATGCCCCAGAGTCAAACATGGCATTGTGAAGGATTTTATCATGTATATTCAATCTCACATAGAAGGGAGGAATACTTCCTTCTAAATGTTTCCCATTCACTTAAGGCCCAAAGATTAATTATGGTTGGTCATCAAACACATTAACAGAGTCTTCAATTTCAGTGATTTTAAGTGATTTGTTGATTTGACTTCAGTAGGCATCATGTTTAACTAATTTAGATAATTTAACAACAATCTTTAGTTTGCCTACTTCTGTTTCCAGGTTGAAGGGGTTTTCTGTTTGGGATTTTGTGTTTCAAACAGTAGGATTCTCTCTGTTTTCTGTATTTTCTGGGTATTTATCCTTTTCAAGAGTGAGGTTATGATTAACAGTTTCTCTTAAATCAACTTCTGGAGGTTCTTCCACATTACCCTTAGAAGAAAGAGTAGTGGAGGGTTGTCTATTGTTTGGTTAATTATCAAAGACATCTTCAATTATTGGATTAGGATGGTTATTGTTTGATCTAGACAAAATATGTGCATGTGTAGTGATTGTCTTACCTTTCATGGGTTGTTTTGGAGCCTTTTGCTTATTTGGTTCAGGGACATCAACTCTTATACTCCTTAGGTTGTATTGCTTATGCACCTCATAAATAGATGTTTCATATCCCTCCCCGAAGTCAAATAATTCACCTGACTCTGTTTGAAATTTTTTAAGAATATGGGCCTCTTGATCCTCAAGTCAAGAAAAATTCTCTTTCATTATTGAGTCCCCTTAAATTTATCTGAGTATCTTCACGTGGACCTTCAGAACTAGATTCTTCTACATAATTCTCCTTAAAAGGAGGTCTAATGTTTTGGTTTGGACCATTCTTCCCAGTGTTCTGGTTCTAATTTTTTCAGAAATTAGGATTTCCCCCTGTGTTGGTAGGTTGTCTATCCCAAGGGGCTTTTCTTTCAATTGTTTCCACTCTATCTCCCAGTCTATCCATCCCTGTAATTATAGCATCTAGTTTCTGTTCAAAAGGTGAAGCTTCTTCTTTTACTGGTATCCTTCTCTCGCTCCTAACCTTGGCTCTTTTAGACATCAGGTTGGCTTCAACACTGACAGCTATACTTTGCATATCTTCCAAAGTTCTAGGGGCTCATTCCCTTAGTTGAAAGACCATATCAGAGTCAAATCCATCTGGGAATTTGATCAAGGCCAAATCAGGTGGGGGCCTGAGGTTTTGAGGGATGGCATTGTAGACATTGTTGAATCTAGTGCAGTAATCCTACACAGTTTCTTGTGTTCCTCTCTTGAGGTTTTCATACTCAGATAGGATCTGAAGAGGATCTTTCTTTTTCTCCCATCGGTTCAGGAATTTTTTATAGAGGGTTTCTAGGTTGTCTATGCTTTTTTCTGCTAGAGCTCTAAACCAGGTTCTAACTTCCCCAGTTAGACTTTGAACAAATATCCTCATTCTTACATCATCAACATCTATCTCATAGATTTCAAAGTAGTCAGTCATTTGTTTGGTATGTTGTTGGGTTGTGTAGGTACCAGTGTCATCAAATGGAGTGATTTTACTTTGGTAGTCTTGGGGCATGGTACCTAAATTCGCTGGTAAAATCAGGAGAGTATACCTATTTGCCATTGCAGTAGGTAATGATGAAACAACAACTGAGGTTTGGATAATAGTGGATGTTTGAGTTGTGGATGGAGGGGTAGGAGGGGTGGTCTGAGATTTAGTGGCTTGAGGTTATGATATAGGAGGAAATTACAAGGAGCTTGTAGAGGCAGTAGTAATCACAGATGGATTGGGTGTTCTTTCAAAGGTAAGATCCGATTGTATAGAGATCTGTAAATGTCTATCAATTGAGAAAATAATAGCTTCGAATTGTAATTCTTCGATGAATATTTGATCTGGGATTAGGTTAATTAATTCAGAATCAGAAGATGTCCTAAACAAAGAAGTTTCAAAATGTTCATCAAAGGGTTCATCTTCAAGATAAATCCACCTAACAGGACAAGATCTTGATCTGTAGGTGGGCTGAGAACTAGCAGAACTTTCTTGACTTTCCTGTCTTCTAAGAATTCTGGGGATCAAATTAGGATTCTCAAATACTTGTGGTGGGTTGGGATCATGATTAGCTCTGGTGTAACGAGTCCTTTCTGAAGCCAGGTTTCTTAGTTTTGATTTTCTAAATTAATACCAAAAACAACTTTTGAGATTTCTTTAAGATGCTTTAGATTTGGATTTAAACTTTCCTAAAGATTTGTTTGACTTAGGGACTGGTTCATGTTAAGTTTATAAACTAAACCAGAAATTGACTGAAGTAGCATTCATCTACTTATGCACTTGCAGAGCAAGAGTAGTTTGAAGGCTACCTGGTTAACTTCAGGCTTTGTCTATAGTTTATAAAGTAAACAACAATAACAACAAATTTTTCGTTCCCCAGTGGAGTCGCCACTACATTATCACGCAGATTTTCCCTGAACTTGTAAGAAGAGGGAAAGGGGTCCGAGGTAACCACAAACAACCTTTTGGGTATAGAATCTAGCCAATATGTACCTAGAGAGGGCTCTCTCTTTAAATTTTATCTTTGTTTTATAAGGCATTAGGCTAGTTATGAAGTCTTGAGGATTTTGATTGTGTTTGGTGGTGAATTCAATAGCATATGCATAGAACTGAATATTTCAGGCCATTGGGCTAATGGAGTCAAAAGAGGATGACTCAACTGGACTTGGTTTTTCAACAAAGGATGGCTTCACAGAGCAAGATAGCTAAACATGGAGCAAATGGAGAATTGAAAAGATGGAATGGACTTAAAAGGGATGAAGAGAAATTAAGAATCTTTCAACATGTTTTAAGAGGAGGGAACTTACATGATCACCAATAAAAATCAATTAAGAATTTTTTACTAAATGATCCAATGATAAACTAAAAAGCAGGAGCAATTAAGAATTCCTTGCCTATGATAGTTTAGAAGAAAAGCACTTAGAATAAAAACGATTGAAGACAGATTGTACTTAAGCACTTTCTGAATTATTATTTTTCGTTTTAATATTCAGATATGAAACATAATTGAAATATTGAACAAGAAGACAATAATACATGAGATCTAAGATACTTATTTGTCTGGTGTTTGACACATGAATCCTGTGAAAATTACTTTGTATTAATTCTTTATCCAGCCAGCCATACAAAATTTTGTCCAATAACACTTTATTCCAAAGTAATCAGTTTTACAGAAATGTCTAAGAATCCATACTCAATACTTTAAATGAGGGAGTATTTATACAAAAATTTTACAATAAAATATCTCATAACAAAGAGAGATATATTCTAGAGTGACTAACTATAAGTTACATGAAAATAGAGACAGATGGTATTGTAGATAGAAGATAAAGTAAACTGATGGCTTGTTGTCCCTGTTTTTGTGAATGAGCTGGAGGCAGGCTCTAAGATGAGGCATCTTGCTGTCTTCTTCGTAAATTAGTGCTGGATGTTTTGCTTTTCACTTTCTCATTGATACACTTTGACCTATTCTGATACTCTGTTTGATCGTTGTTCATCCTCTTTTACCATCATTGGTTGTAGTAAATAATGAACATTTACATTTTTACCAAGGATAAATTACAAAATATCTAGCATTTCTGTCCACCATTTTTTCTATGGTATTCTGGTCCTTTGAAGTTTCCTAAGGATTTCATCAGTTTCGGTGTACTTGAAAAAGGTAGGCTGAACTGGAAACAAATGCTTTAGCTCATGTTCAACATAGAAAAGGTTCTCTACACTGTCATGGAGAACTCTGCCCGTAGGCAGTGCCTTTGGTGCTGATGTGCTAGTTGATGAAAGTGTCTGGTTATCTGCATATTGAGATAATTTATCAACATAATCTATATGCCTCATCAATTTATCATTTATAACTAAAGGACTAGGGAGTCCTTTGCTTTGCAAAATATTAAATTTCTCCATAAAAACATTAATTTCTTCCTGCATGTTTTAGCATCTCCTTTCCAAATTCTGCATTAGGGACCCTTTTGTCAAAACCTTCTTGACTTCTAGAATAGTCTGTTAGAAAATTATATATTACGGAGCAATGTAACACATAAAATATTTTAGAAATATAAACATAGAAAACACATAAAACAAGAGAGACACAGATATACGTGGTTCACCCAGTTTCAGCTACGTCCACCCCGAACAGCCAGTCCTTCCTTTCTATTATCCAGCAAAATGAAGAGACACAACCTACAACAAATCCATTGTAATATCCTCTGTTTTCTCTCACAGTCTCACCTCTCTGTTTCTCGCTCACACACTTAGAATACACATCTATTACACAACCTCAAATACAAATGCCCTCATACAAAGAGAGGGGTTGCCTTCTAGGGAAAAAACCCTAAACTAAACATAAGTTCTACCGTCAGATCATCCGCCTGATGAACGGCCCAGATTGACTAGAAATTACTATACTTTTACAAGGCAATTTTACATCTGTTTTTAGCTTTGGAGGCGTTTCCCCTGAGCCCTCACCGGGAGACCGCTGGCCCCCAGACCCCCCAGCCGGGGGGGATTGGCCCCCCCGGACCCCCATGGGGGGGGACAAGTCCCCCCCGCACCCCCACGCGTGGAGGGGTGTACAAACTTCCTGGGGTATACATCCGGCTGAAACAAAGACCTCTGAACAATCATGCTCCACACACAACATAGTCCATGTTCTATCTTCAATGCCCAATTCTTCAAGTTGGTACTTATTCTTGCTATTCAAAAAATTTATAAGTCTGGTGGCTTCCTTAGGCATCCTTCCTAATTCTTCCTTTGTCCTCCGAATTTCTTCCAGTGCTAGCTTTACTAAATCAATCTATTCAAAAATTATATGTATAGATGCCCAAACATCATTTATTGACTGAGTGATGTCGGTCCAAAGAATATTCTCAATGTCTGCTAAAGGCTTGTCAAATGTGAGCTCTTTTTTTAATGATTTTACATGCTTCTCTAACCCTTTATTCTCCCTCAATTTCTCTGCATAATTTATCTTTGAAAGATGATATCTTTGTTCTAAGGTAACATATTGCTCTTTTACCTTTTGTAACTCTGAAACTTGGAGTTTCATCTCCTCCATTGATTTGATCAATTCCTCTGTACTTAAATTTGAAGTTCCTGTTGGCACTGTTCTTGTGACTATACCTGTGACTACTTCAGCTATGGTGAAAGGGACATTGGGTGCCAGCACTATTGCCAGTATTGAAGGGACTGCAGTGGAGACCACTGGTATCACATTTGCAGGCTGGGAGATCGACTCTCCTTTCTTGCTTTTGAGTGTTTTTTCTAACTGTTTCTCGGTCTCATTCAATTGTTCATTAAGCTGTAGGACTAAGTCCATAAGAATCTTCTTAATGTCTGCTAAAGGCTTGTCAAATGTGAGGTCTTTTTTTAATGATTTCACCTACTTCTCTAACCCTTTATTCTCCCTCACTTTCTCTGCATAATTTATCTTTGAAAGATCATATCTTTGTCCTAAGGTAACATATTGCTCTTTTACCTTTTGTAACTCTGAAACTTGGAGTTTCATCTCCCCCATTGATTTTATCAATTCCTCTGTACTTAAATCTGAAGTTCTTGCTGGCACTGTTCCTGTGACTATACCTGTGACTTCTTCAGCTATAGCCAAAGGGACATTGGGTGCCAACGCTGTTGCCAGTATTGAAGGGATTGTAGTGGAGACCACTGGTATTACATTTGCAGGCTGGGAGGTTGACTCTCCCTGCTTGCTTTTGAGTGATTTTTCTAACTGTTGCTCGGTCTCCTTCAATTGTTCATTAAGCTGTAGGACTAAGTCCATAAGCTCTTCTTCAGACTTCTTTTGAATAATTTCTACAGTTTGTGGATGTCTTGATGGTGGTAACTTTAGTTGCTTTCTCAAGGTAGCTATGTCTTGATCCTTTTCTTTATCAAGGCTTCTGCAGCCTTCACATCCTTTGGATTATGACCCAATCCAATCACTAATTCTTCCAAAGATTTAATTTTGTTATCTTTACCCAGTGAGGAGGGTCTCTCCAGCTGTAATTGGGCAGTTGTATTATTTAAAGAATTTTCTAATCTTTGGGCCATCATGGCCTTACCAGTCAATGTTGAATATATCATTTCCCCTGTTTGCCTTTGTAACTCAATCTGATCCAAGGGATGAATATCTTTTGCCATGACCTCCAAATCTCTTTGAAGGTAATCTGCAACTGTGTGAGGTTGTTGAACTTTAGGCTTGAAGAGGCTCATTTGCGTTTTTCCCTCCTTGATGTCGTAGGCTGACATCAACCTATTCTGATTGGTGGGAGCCATTTTTAGATATTGATTATAAACTTGGATCTTTAATGGCTCATTCCTGGCTTTTATTTCCTTGAATTTCTTTTTAAAATCGAGGTTCTCATTTCTTGGAGGCTTAAAGGATGATACTTCAGTGCTCTGCTATCTCTCCAACTCCTGTCTCTGTGAGCTAGAAGGTGTCCCACCTACTAGGAAGGTCTAGTGACTGTCTACACCTTCTTTTCTTTGGCTATCTGTGGTTTCTTAAAAAAATTCCTCTTCTAAATGATGATTTAACCTGTGCCTTTTAGCACCAGGCTGGTCTGATGGGCCACTGGCAGGGGTAGCTATTTCCCTGTCTCTTATTTTGTTCTTTTCCTCATTCAGAGGAGTTTGAAAAATTGGGGGATCTTCTACATTAACTTGAGTTGGGGGAGCCTGTGTTTGAGCCTGCTCTTGAGAAGTTTCGGGCTGTTTAGAAATGACTGATTGTTCTGTTGCTTGGGTGCTAGTCTCTGGTCTCTTTCCCTTGGATGTCCCTGTAAGTTGTGTACTGGTATCTTGTGAGTGCCTCTGTGAGGTTTCAGCTGTTGAGGCACTGATCTCTGATGCTGACCTTTGAGAATTTTCAAACTGTACCTGTCCAAAAGAATCCAGGTCAAGTGTTTTTTCAAGATCCTCCATTACATTTTCTATATTGACCTGTTCAGTATCAGTTTCCACTAAGGGACCTTCCCTCCATTCATCCATATTGACAAATTGTTCAATCTCTGGAATTCTGAGATGTATGTAAGGTGATATTCTATTTTTCATCATTCTATCAAAGATGAAACTATGGGCATCATAAGAAATCCAACTAAATTTTTTTTGTAGTTTAAGTTGATCTTCTAGAATTTTCTCTGCTTCTTTCCATGCTTCCCTAGTGTTGCAGATGAAAGGACCTAGTTGGTTCTTGATTTTGAGTAGTGATTTCTTTTTGGCTTTGTGAAAATGAACCAAGTTTGAATTTATCATTTGTCTGAAATATTCCAATGCAAACAGTCTCATTGGAACATAACTGGGGAACTTGAATGGGGAAAGTTCACATCTATATATTCTGAATTCTGTATGGTTCTAGTATAAATACCAGTCACCCACTTTGTATTGTTTGGAGAGCTAAAGGATTTTCTTAATGTCACCACTGATTGTAGGAGGTGAAATCCCTGTTAACAAGGTAGTAGCTGGATGAACAAACTGATCAATGAACTCATTATAGGAGTAAGGGTTGGATGGAAATTTATGAAAGATGGAAGTCCAAAAGATGACAGACCTTGGATTACCCTTGGTATCAAGTTTCATGACAGGAAATGGGAAATTATCTGACTAATAATAGAAGCATGAGGTGATATATGAAGGTGGTATATTTCAAAACCCTTTTATTCTCCAGTCTCATGAACTGGTCATGAATTTTATTAGCAATAAATGAGGCATAATCGTACTTAATAGCAGGAGGTTGGTAAGGGGTAAAGATAGACATCAAGACTATGGTTAACTCATCTACATACTCACTAGTGTTGAATCCCATAACTACAGATATCATACCAACAATGAGTTTACCCATATCAGTGAAGAAATCTGACCCATAAGGAGGAGGAGTTGTGGTCTGATATTTCTCTTGTATAAAAGTTTGACGGAGACGATTGAGTTTAGATGGGGATATTTTGGTAGATTATTTAAGTAAATTTCTGATGGAAATAGGAGTGAGGGCTTGATTTGATTGAAATTGGAGCATTTCATTTATTGATTCATCAGTTATTGGGAAGAGGACTGTTTGGATGGGAGACACAATTGCTTTGCAGATGGGGTCATAGTTTGCATGGCATTGGTGGATTATATCTGGAAAAATATGCATAGAAGGGAGGAAATATATTGGGAGGTTGGATTCTCATAGTCCCATGACATCATAACCATTCAAGTGGTTATCTCTACATTGGAAAAATACTTTGAGGTGATTTCTATTAGTGGTAGTGGTTAAGTCTTTTATCTGGAAGTCCTTATATGTGAGAGGCAGATAGTCTAAATCTTGATGAGGAGCATTAATGGGTGCAACATTCAAAGCTACCGAGATTTCCATTTCTGGTTCTTGTGGATTCAGAAAGGGAACTAAGGTTTTCTTTGCAAAAAATGGGCAAAATAAAGAGTCTGGAAGACTTGAATGGTGACAATAACAACAAAATTATGGTGAATTTGGGCCTTTTTGGTCAATTTCAGTGGAAAACAAGAACTTTTAGGGTTTTTTGTTGGGAATTTGATAAATACCTGCTCTTTGGGAGATGGGTAATGAAATGCAGGTACTATGTGTGGCTGGAGGGTAATGGGCAGTGTTGGCCGGAAATTTTTGGAGCAAGTTGGTGACTGCAAGCTTGATCTAGTTGACCTCGATGTTCGTTTTCTTGGGTATAAAGGTTTACAAGATAAAGCATTGAAAATGACTTATTTGTTTTATGTACAAAGTCAAGGGTTGGCGGGCTTTAAGATTTCGGATGGGTGACGTTAGTGGTAAATGACATGATGTTTTGTCGTTTAGTGGGGAAGTGGTAAGTGGTTTGTATCGCACCGCTTAGGGGCAGAGGGTGGTATTTAGCCTTGGGCCAATGATTCCATAGAGTGGCAGATGCGTGGCAGAGGCACTGTACAGAAAACCTCTTTGTGATCGTACGCTAACGTGTGGTCACAAAGAGTCATGCAATATGTATTATAGCCGTTGGATGTGTGAGGTATGATCTGATGGTTGACGGGAGATATGAGGTGATGGGGTTTTAACAAAGGTGGGCCCGATATAATTAAATATTATTTAATCACAACGGGGGCAGCATGATTGGCTAGTGAGGTTATTAATTAACCATGAGGGTTAATTAATCCCATTTTAATGTTGCGGGAGGGGGTGCTAGGGCTGTTAATTAGTTACTGATTAACTAATTAATTCCATTTAAAACGTATTATGGTTATAATTTAACTGGGGCGAGATATATAATTTTCGCGGTTTTTACCATAGTTACAATAATACGGGAGTGGGTAAAATTTACAAAATATTTATAAATTAATACATGTTGGTAGTTAATATGACATAATGAACGGAAAAACGCTAAGTACAAAAACATTTGATTTGTGTATTCAAACTTAGGCTTAAAGTGAAAAAGGGTTTTTGTGGAAAATAATGTAATTTTCCTAAGTAAAATAGAATTTTACTGAGGAGAAAATTATCAAAGAAAAAAATGATTTATGAATGGGTATGATGATTTGATGAATGGTCTTAAGTACTTAGGCTTTATAAAGTATTGCGCCGAGGGTCTGATCCCTTCAGAATTTAGAGAAGTGCTCTGAGCCCCTCTAATTTAGGGGAAATGAGTAGGGGAGTTAATTATTATGACTTTGCTTGTTTGCTGTCTTTCATGTATTGCATGTTTGTGCCTTGTGATGGAAGTGAAAGATTTACACATTTGAACATCATCATTCATTACATGTCATTCTGCAACCATCATCTACCTACCCTACCTACTTAACCTAGCATTTTTACTTCTTTATTAGGGTGCGCTTAGACTGGCAAACCCTTATCAAACTTTGATTTTCTTTTACGTGGCAATGCTTATTTGAGTCTACACTTATTGCATCCAAGGTCTCAGATTAAACTGTTGAGCTCCTTTTTCACTCTACCTATCTACTTATTTGCCAATATTACACTGTTTGGTCAGATATTTATTCTCTATTTCTACAACATGAAATTGAAAAATGAATTAGCCAAGCTTAAACTGTTTGACTATTCATGATTTGTGGCATAGGTGACAAAATGCACACAATTGTTTATTTGTACAAAGTCAAAAGTAGTGGCATTTAGACTTGCATACTTTCCTGGTCTTTATTTTTATTAGGGTTCATTTTCTTTCATTTTTTGACCATCTTTTATTCTTTTTACCCTATGATTTTTCTTTTAGAGTATACTCTCTTTACATTTTTAAATTTTTTGATTTTTTACAAATATGGAAAACCTTTGCAACAAGTAAAGGTATGAACATATTACATAGCTCATCAAGTCAATCATGATATATGACACCTATTAGTATAGGGGCAGAACAGTGGCTCCACTTGGGAATGGCTTTTCCTGGTGGAAAGTCAAGAATAGTAGATTAGGGGCCTCTAATGACTTTGACTATGCTGTGCAATATTCTCTTCCTTGTTGCTTTCTTATATGTATGACAATGATACTTCTAAAGCTTAGGGCCTTCTCTTCGGGCTTCAACTCCAACGAAGTTATTGTCCAATCAAAACTATGACATTACAAAGGATATAATATGTATATGTTAAGAACATGACAACATTAGTAAGTTGGATCAAAGTAATGTTTTAATATCTGACCATTGACTAGTCCTTCTTCTGCGTCTGTGCCATCCAAGTTTTTGAGAAAATATGTATTGTTTCCTTGTAGGGCATAGATAATGTATGGCCCTTTCCATAGGAAATAAAAAACTTCCCATGTTTCCCCTTATCTTCTCTTTTGGAATCCCATCTTAGCACTTTATCTCCAGGGTAGAAATCTTCTACCTTGGTTCTCTTGTCAAATATCTTCTTGAGATTTTCCTACAATACTTGGGATCTTTGATACACCTCCTCTCTGGTCTGCTGTGAATTGATGGTCTGACTTATCCTTCTTTGAATTTCATTAGGTTCTGCTTGAGCTTCTTGGAGTAGTTTCATAATAGGAACACCCAATGATGAAGGAAAAACAGCCTCCATGCCATACACTAACTCATAAGGACTGGTCCCAATGGATTTTTTAGTTGTAAGCCTGTTTGTCCATAATGCATTTATTAGTTTCTTGTGCCACGTCTTTTTGTTTTCTTCTAACATATTTTTAATGATACTAATGAGGCTCTTGTTGGAGGATTTATCTAGTCCATTCCCTTGAGGATAATAGGCCGTGGAATGGCCTAAGGTGATATGGTACTTGTTACAGAAGCTGATCATCTTTTTTGATTTGAAAGTTGCAGCATTATCAGTGATGATTTTAGTAGGGCAGCCAAATCTGGACAATATATTGGTTTCTAGGAAACCTATGATCACTGTATCATTGGTTTGTCTGGAAGGGATGGTTTCTATCCATTTAGTAAAATAGTTAGTGGTAGTGAGTATCCATTTATGCTGGCCAGAGGAGGGAGGATGAATTTCACCAATGAAGTCAAGACCCCATTGTTGGAAAGGCTTCTCAGTGGAAATGGGTTTCAGGGGTAAAGGTAACAATTTTCTCTTGCCCTCAAAAATTTGACATTTATGGCAAGAAGTGACAAATTTCTTCATATTAGCGTACACGGTCGGCCAATAGAACCCAACCCTTAGGATCTTATCTGTAGTAAATTTCAAGTAGAGGTGTCCACCACAGTCTCCTAAATGACATTCTTGGACAACCTTGCCAGCTTCATCTTTTAACAAACAATTCAATAAAATTCCTTCATGATTTTACCAAAAAAGAGTATTATCTAAAATACAAAACTTTTAAACTTTCATTTTTAAAAAACTTTTCTTTGTTCTGGATAACCGTGGAGGAGCTTGTAGTTTTTGTAAAATGTAAATCACATTAGCATACCAAGCTGATTCTGACAAGGCCTGGCTGATTTGTGGAGTTGCCATCTCTTGTTCGTCATCCAGTTCATTTATGTCCAGGGCTTGACAATTAGTTTTTGCCATGAGTTTGACCAATCCCTGTCCTTTTATTAGTTTTGTAAGTTTTATTTCAATATCATATTCTAATATGGTAGTAATCCATTTACCCCTGTTGCCCTCAATTCCATCTTGAGTCAGGATTTCCTTGACAACTGCATTTGGTACATAGGTTATCACATGAGAATATAATATATAGACTTTGAAGTCTTTAATGACTTTAACAAGTGAAAAATCTTGGTTTTTCATGATCTTGTATTTCAATGATGCATCTCTGATTGATTTACTAAAAAAGGCGATAGGTTTCTCACATCCTTGGTCATCCTTTTTTAGTAAAACAACTGCTATAGTGTGCTCTGAGGCAAAAGAAAAAATTATGAAGTCTATCAAATTGAGGACTAGTGAGGACTGGTGTTTTGGTTAAAGCCATTTTGATTTCTTCAAATGCTTGTTTTGCTTCTACTGTCCATTTAATACTTGAATCCTTTTTTAACATATCGTTAAGTAATCTAATGAGTTCAACTAGGTTAGATATGAATCTTCTCAAAAAATTTATTTTTCCTAAGAAAGCTTGAAGTTCTTTGATACTTCTTGGATGAGGTAACTATAAAATTGCTTCTATTTTGGCAGGGTCAATTCAAATGCCATCCTTTGAAATAATATGACCTAGGAGTTTACCTTCCTCCAGACCAAACAAGGACTTCTTTGGATTTAAAGAGATACCATATTTTCTGCGTTTTAGAAATACTTGTCTAAGATGGTCCAAATGCTGCTGATCTGACTTAGAAAAATAGTTAAGTCATCCAGCTATATAACAAGAAAATCATGAATCTCTTTGGCAAATTCAATGTCCATAGCCCTTTGGAAAGTTGCTCCAGCATTCTTAAGCCCAAATGGCATTTTGATATACATTATTGTGCCCCATGGTGTTGTAAAAGCAGTTTTTTCTTGGTCATCAGGATGAACCAAGATCTGGTTATACCCTGAAAAACCATCTAAAAGTGAAATCCTGGAAGAGCCTACTACCCTTTGCAAAATATGATCCATCTTAGGTAAAGGGTAATTATCCTTCAAAGAAACCTTATTTACATTTCTAAAATCAACACATAATCTTATTTCCCCAGTTTGCCTAGTAGGTACTAAATAGATACCCACTTTGAAAACATAATGGGGGCAATTATCCCTGCTTCATACATATGTTTAATTTCTTTTTCAATCAATTGTAATAATATAGGGTTGATTCTTCTGAGTTTTTGTTTAAATGGTTTACGGTTTTCTTTTAAATGTATTGTATGCTGAATTATGAAGGTGTCATATGATTTCAAATCCTCATAACTCCAGGCAAAGACATCCTGGAATTCTTTCATGAGTTCAACATATTTTAACTTCCGGTCAGGAGGTAATGATTTTGATAGTTTTATCATTTTTGGATTTTCCTCTATCCCTAAGTTATATTCTTTGATGTCTGCTTTTAGTAGTTCCATCTTTGGTTTCTTTGGAATTTCATTGGAATCAAAGAGGTCTTCTAGAGGAGTTAATCCCTTAGGTAGATTATTGTCTTTTAGGTCAATAACCTCTTTGCCCTGATGATGGATCCCAGTTGGGATTCGAAACGTTGGTGTAAAAATCATCTTACTGTGGATTCTCCGACCAAAGATTCAAATAGCTCAAACCACAGATCTCTGAAATCCTCTATTTCTTCCTCAGTTATCTCATCAAGATCCATTTTCTTAAGGTCTTGTACTTCCTTTTGTGTGAATTTTGTAGGATGAAGCATTTGAATTGAAATTTCTTTTAAAATGTTTGTTTTTACCTCATATATTTGATTAGATTGTTATCTGTATCAACATCTATGTAGATGTGAGACAATTCTTGATCTAAAGTTAAAAAGTTATTAATCTGCCAATCACTATCGAAAATTTTCCAGTTTTTTAGATTATTGGGATGGCTGGCTTGTGCCTAATTTCAGTAGTAAACTGGTGATTAGGTTCAAAAGGTAATTTTCCAGTGCTGGCAAACATGGCTAGACTGTGAGCATGTAAATTGTGTTCTCTAGGCACTACAACAAGATTAGTTTCCAGAAAAGTATTGAGAATTTCTATAACTGTTCCTCTATAGTATCCTAATCTAGGATCCATAGTAAGGTACTTCCCTTTGATCTGATTAATGCTTAATTCCGAATCTCCAATGACAGATACTCTAATTGCTCATAATCTTCTTACAAGTTTAAGTCCCAGCAAAAGAGCTTCATACTCTGCCATATTATTGGTGCACTTGAAATTTAATCTATAGGCATGGCCTTCAGCATGGTCATTTTCTAGGTTGTTCACCCAAACTCCTACTCCTGCCCCTAACTTATTGACTGAGCCATCAAATTCTAAATGCCATAGTATTTCATGCACATAATCAGTGTCTGGGGTGGTGGGACTTTGTTTAACAGGGGGATTTAGTTTTTTATTCTCATCTAGTTTTTCTCCGTTATCTGATTTGTCATTTGTATTCCTTTTTTAATTTCTTTTGGTTCTGTTGCTAAAAATTCTAAAGAGTTAGGAGGATTGATTTCAGCATTATAAAGAATAAACAAGTCCATGTCAGAGTGTATTGAGTAGATGGGGAAATTTTGTGGTTTTTCCTGACTACTGACTACATATTTCATCAACGTTTCTCTGTATAACTTCTTGGGTTGGTCGAAACCCGAGATAGTAGCATAAGGCATGTCTAATTGAAAAGATCCCTGAAGATTAGCACCCCAGGATCTAGATAATAACATGCCATATTTTGGTGGTATATCTGCTACTACTTTATCCATTAGGATTGTTTTTGCAGGGTATTGAACCAATGATACACACAAGTATTTTATCAATCCTAAACATCTCACTTAACTAGAATCAAAAGAAAAGAGGTCTTTGTATGGTCTAGTGATGTCTAGGTCTAATTTATCCATAACAGACTTGGGCATCTGGTTATGAGATGCCCTAGAATCAAACATGGCATTGTGAAGGATTTTATCATGTATATTCAAGCTCACATAGAAGGGAGGAATACTTCCTTGTAAATGATTCATATTCACTTAAGGGCCAAATATTAATTATGGTTGGTCATCAAACACATTAACAGAGTCTTCAGTTCCAGTGATTTTAAGTGTTCTGTTGATTTGATTTCGGTAGGCATCATGTTTAGCTAATTCAGACAATGGAACAACAATCTTTAGTTTGCCTACTTCTGTTTCCAGGTTGAAGGGTTTTTCTGTTTGGGCTTTTGTGTTTCGAACAGTAGGATTCTCTTTGTTTTCTGTATTTTCTGTGTTTTTCTCCTTTTCAAGAGTGAGGTTATGATTAGCAATTTCTCCTAAATCAACTTCTAGAGGTTCTTCCACATTCCCCTTAGAAGAAAGAGTAGTGGAGGGTTGTCTATTGTTTGGTGTATTATCAGAGACATATTCAATTATTGGATTAGGAGGGTTATTGTTTGATCTAGACAAAGTATGTATATGTGTAGTGATTGTCTTACCTTTCATGGGTTGTTTTGGAGTCTTTTTCTTATTTGCTTCAGGAACATCAATTATTCTACTCCTTAGGTTGTATTTCTTAAGCACCTCATAAATGGCTGTCATATCCCTCCTTGAAGTCAAATGATTCACCTGACTGCGTTTGAAATTGTTTAAGAATATGGGCCTCTTGATCCTCGAGTCAAGAAAACTTCTCCTTCATTATTGAGTCCCATTAAATTTATCTGAGTATCTTCATGTGGACCTTTAGAACTATATTCTTCTACATAATTCTCCTGAAAAGGAGGTCTAATGTTTTGGTCTGGACCAATCTCCCAGTGTTCTAGTTCTGATTTTTTCAGAAATTAGGATTTCTCCCTGTGTCGATAGGCTGTCTGTCCCAAGGGGCTTTTCTTTCAATTGTTTCCACTCTATCTCCTAGTCTATCCATCCCTTTAATTATAGAATCCAGTTTCTGTTCAAAAGGTGAAGATTCTTCTTTTACTAATATCCTTCTCTCGCTCCCAACCTTGGCTCTTTTAGACATCAAGTTGGCTTCAACACTGACAACTATACTTTGCATATATTCCAAAGTTCTAGGGGCTTATTCCCTTAACTGAAAGGCCATATCAGAGTCAAATCCATCTAGGAATTTGATCAAGGAAAAATCAGGTGGGGGTCTGAGGTTTTGAGGGATGACATTATAGACATTGTTGAATCTAGTGCAGTAATCCTACACAGTTTCTTGTGTTCCTCTCTTGAGGTTTTCATACTCAGATATGAATTGAAGAGGATCTTTCTTTTTCTCCCATCGGTTCAAGAATTGTCTATAGAGGGTTTCTAGGCTATCTATGCTATTTTCTTCTAGAACTCTAAACCAGGTTCTAACTTCCCCAGTTAGACTCTGAACAAATATCCTCATTCTTACATCATCAGCATCTATCTTGTAGATTTCAAAGTATTTAGTCATTTTTTTGGTATGTTGTTGGGTTGTGTAGGTACTAGTACCATCAAATGGAGTGATTTTACTTTGGTAGTCTTAGGGCATGGCACCTAAATTGGCTAGTAAAACTAGGGGAGTATACCTGTTTTCCATTGTAGTAGGTAATGATGAAACAACAGCTGGGGTTTGGATAACAGTGGATGTTTGAGTTGTGGATGGAGGGGTAGGAGGGGTGGTTTGAGATGGAGTGGCTTGAACTTGTGATATAGGAGGAAATAGCGAGGAGCTTGCAAAGGCAATAGTAATCACAGATGGATTGGGTATTTCTTCAGAGGTAAGATCAGATTGTATGGAGTTCTGCAAATGTCTGGCAATTGAGAAACTGACAACTTCGAATTGTAATTCTTTGATGAATATTCGATCTAGGATTAGGTTAATTAATTCATAATCAGAAGATGTCCTAAACAAAGAAGTTTCAAAATGTTTATTAAAGGGTTTTTCTTCGAGATAAATCCACCTAACAGGATAGGATCTTGATTTGTAGGTGGGTCGAGAACTAGCAGAACTTTCTTGACTTTCCTGTCTTCTAAGAATTCTGGGGATCAAATTAGGATTCTCAAACACTTGTGGTGGGTTGGTATCAGGATTAGCTCTGGTGTAACGATTCCTTTCTAAATCCAGGTTTCTTAGTTTTGATTTTCTAAATTAATACCAAAAACAACTTCTAAGATTTCTTTAAGATACCTTAGATTTGGATTTAAATTTTCCTAAAGATTTGTTTGACTGAGGAACTGGTTCATGTTAAGTTTATAAATTAAACTGGAAATTGACTGAAGTAGCATTCAACTACTTATGCACTTGCAGAGAAAGAGCAGTTCGAAGGCTACCTGGCTAACTTTAGGCTCCGTCTGTAGTTTATAAAATAAATAGCAATAACAACAAATTTTTTGTTCCCCAATGGAGTTGCCACTATGTTATTACTCAGACTTTCCCTGAAGTTGTAAGAAGAGGGAAAGGGGTCTGAGGTAACCACAAACAAAATTTTGGGTATAGAATCTAACCAATTTGTACCTAGAGAGGGCTCTCTCTTTAAGTTTTAGCTTTGTCTTATAAGGTATTAGGCTAGTTATGAAGTCTTGATGGTTTTGATTGTGTTTAGTGGTGAAATTCAATAGCAGATGGGTAGAACTGAATATTTCAGGCCATTGGGCTAATGGAGTCAAAAGAGGATGACTCAACTGGATTTGGTTTTTCAACAAAGGATGGCTTCACAGGGAAAGATAGCTAAACATGGAGCAAATGGAGACTTGAAAAGATGGAATGGACTTAAAAGGGATAAAGGGAAATTAAGAATCCTTTAACATGTTTTAAGAGGAGGGAACTTAGATGATCACCAATAAAAATAAATTAAGATTTTTTTACTAAATGATCCAATGATAAACTAAAAATCAAGAGCAATTAATAATTCCTTGCCTATGATAGTTTAGAAGAAAAACACTCAGAATAAAAATGATTGAAAACAGATTGCATCTAAGAACTTTCTGAATTATTCTTTTTCATTTTAATATTTAGATATGAAATTTAATTGAAATATTGAACAAGAAGACAATAACACATGAGATATAAGATACTTATTTGTCCAGTGTTTGACACATGAATCCTGTGAAAAGTCCTTTATATTAATTCTTCATCTGGCTAGCCATACAAAATTTTGTCCAACAACACTTTATTCCAAAGTAATCAGTTTTATAGAAATTTTTAAGAATCCACACTCAATACTGTGAATGAGGGAGTATTTATACAAAAATTTTACAATAAAATATCTCATAACAAAGAGAGATATATTCTAGGGTGACTAACTATAAGTTACATGAAAATAGAGATAGATGGTCACGTAGATAGAAGATAAAGTAAACTGATGGCTTGCTATCCCTATTTTTGTGAATGAGCTAGAGGCAGGCCCTAAGATGAGACATCTTGCTACCTTTTTTGTAAATTAGTGTTGGTTTTTCTGCTTTTCACTTTCTCACTAATACACTTTGACTTGTTCTGATACTCTTTACATGTTTGATCCTTGTTCACCCTCTTTTACCATCATTGGCTGTAGTAAATAATGAACATTTACTTTTTTACTAAGAATAAATTACAAAATATCTAGCATTTTTGTCCACCATTTTTCCTATGGTATTCTGGTCCTTCGAAGTTTCCTTAGGGTTTCATCAGTCTCTGTGTACTTGAAAAAGGTAGGCTTAACTGGGAACAAATGCTTTAGCTTATGTTTAACATAGAAAAGGTTCTCTAGACTGTCATAGATAACTCTGCTCATAGAAAGTGCCTTTGGTGCTGATGTGCTGGTTGATGAACTTGCCTGGTTATCTGCATATTGAGCCAATATATCAACATAATTTATATGCCTCATCAATTATCATTTATAACTAAAGGACTAGGGAGTCCTTTGCTCTGCAAAATATTAAATTTCTCCATAAAAACATTAATTTATTCCTGCATGGTTTGGCATCTCCTTTCCAAATTCTGCATTAGGGACCTTTTAGTCAAAACCTTCCCGAATTCCAGAATAGTCCCTGTTCTATCTTCAATGCCCAGTTCTTCAAGTTGGTACTTATTCCTTCTATTCAAAAAATTTATAAGTCTGGTGGCATCCTCAGACATCCTTCCTAATTCTTCCTTTGTCCTTTGAATTTCTTCCAGTGCTAGCTTTACTAAATCAATCTATTCAAAAATTATTTGTATAGATGCCCAAACATCATTTATTGATTGAGTGATGTTGGTCCAAAGAATCTTCTTAATGTCTACTAAAGGCTTGTCAAATGTGAGGTCTTTTTCTAATGATTTCACTTGCTCCTCTAACCATTTATTCTCCCTCACCTTCTCTGCATAATTTATCTTTGAAAGATCATATCTTTGTTCTAAGGTAACATATTGCTCTTTTACCTTTTGTAACTCTAAAACTTGGAGTTTCATCTCCTCCATTGATTTTATCAATTCCTTTGTAGTTAAATTTGAAGTTCCTGCTGATGTTGTTCCTGTGACTATAACTATGACTACTTCAGTTGTGGCCAAAGGGACATTGGGTGCTAGAGCTGTTACCAGTGTTGAAGGGACTACAATGGAGACCATTGGTATCACATTTGGAGGCTGGGAGGTCGAATTCCCTACTTGCTTTTGAGTGATTTTTATAACTCTTGCTCGGTGTCCTTCAATTGTTCATTAAACTATAGGACTAAGTCGATAAGCTCATCTTCAGACTACTTTTGAACAATTTCTGCAGTTTGTGGATGTCTTGATGGTGGTAAATTTAGCTGCTTTCTCAAGGCACATCCTTTTTCTTTATCAAGGCTTCTGCAGCCTTCACATCCTTTGGATTATGACCAAATCCAATCACTAATTCTTCTAAATATTTAATTCTTTTATATTTAGCTTGTGAGGACGCTCTCTCCAACTGTAATTGGGCAATTGTATTATTTGAATAATTTTCTAATCTTTGGGCCATCATGGCTTTACCAGTCAATGTTGAATATATCATTTCCCTTGTTTTCCTTTGTAACTCAAGGGACGAATATCTTTTGCCATGATCTCCAAATCTCTTTAAAGGTAATCTGTAGATGTTTGTGGTTGTTGAACTTTAGGCTTGAAGAGCTCATTTGCATTTTGCCTTCCTTGATGTCGTAGGTTGACATCAACCTATTCTGATTGGTGGGAGCCATTTTTAAATATTGATTATAAACTTGGATCCTTAATGGCTCATTCCTGGCTTTTATTTCCTTGAATTTCTTTTTGAAATCCAGGTTCTCATTCCTTGGAGGCTTAAAGGATGATACTTCAGTGCTCTATTATCTCTCCAACTCTTGTCTTTGTGAGCTAGAAGGTGTTCCATCTACTGGGAAGGTTTGGTGACCGTCTACACCTTATTTTCTTTGGCTATCTATGGTTTCTTCAAAAAATTCCTCTTCTAAATGAGGATTTAACATGTGCCTTTTAGCACCAGGCTGGTTTGATGGGCCACTGGTAGGGGTAGCTATTTTCCTGCCTCTTGTTTTGTTCTTTTCCTCATTCAGAGGAGTTTATAAAATTGGGGGATCCTCTACATTAACTTGAGCCGGGGGAGCCTGTGTTTGAGCCTGCTCTTGAGAAGTTTCGGGCTGTTTAGACATGACTGATTGTTCTGTTGCTTGAGTGCTAGTCTCTGGTTTCTTTCTCTTGAATGTCCCTGTAAGTGGTGTATTGGTATCTTGTGAGTGCCTTTGTGAGGTTTCAGCTGTTGAGGCACTAATCTCTGATGCTGACCTTTGAGAAGTTTCAAACTGTACCTGTCCAAAAGAATCCAGGTCAAGTTCTTTTTGAAGATCCTTCATTACATTTTCTATATTGACCTGTTGAGTATCAGTTTCCACTAAGGTACCTTCCCTCCATTCATCCATATTGGCAAATTGTTCAATCTTTGGAATTTTGTGATGTATGTAAGGTGATAGTCTATTTTTCATCCTTCTATTACAAATGAAACTATGGGGATCATAAGGAATCTAACTAAAACGTTTGTGTAGTTTAAGCTGATCTTCTAGAATTTTCTCTGCTTCTTCCATGCTTCCCTAGTATTGCAGATGAAAGGGCCTAGTTGGTTCTTGATTCTGAGTTGTGCTTTCTTTTTGGCTTTGGGAAAATGAACCAAGTCTAAATTTATGATTTGTCTGAAATATTCCAATGCAAACAATCTCATTGGAACATATCTGGGCAGCTTGAATGGGGAAAGCTCACATCCATATATTCTGAATTCTGTATGGTTCTGGTATAAATACCAGTCACCCACTTTGTATTGTTTAGAGAGTTGAAGGATTTTCTTAATGTCACCACTGATTCTAGGAGGTGAAATCCCTGTTAACAAGGTAGTAGCTAGATGAACAAATTGATCAATGAACTCATTATATGAGTAAGGGTTGGATGGACATTTATGAAAAATGGAAATCCAAAAGATAACAAGCCTTAGATTACCCTTGGTATAAATTTTCATGATAGGAAATGGGAAATTATTTGACTAATAATAGAGCATGAGGTGATATATGAAGGTGGTATATTTGAAAACCCTTTCATTCTCCAGTCTCATGAACTAGTCATGAATTTTATTAGCAATAAATGAGGCATAATCGTACTTAATAGGAGGAGGTTGGCTAGGGGTAAAGATAGACATCAACACTAGGGTTAACTCATCTACATACTCACTAGTGTTGAATCCCATAACTACAGATATCATATAACCAATGAGTTTACCCATATCAGTGAAGAAAACTGACCCATAAGGAGGAGGAGTTGTGGTCTGATATTTCTCTTGTATAAAATTCTAACGGAGATGATTGAGTTCAGATGGGGACATTTTGGTAGATTCTTCAAGTAAATTTTCGATGGAAATAGGAGTGAGGGCTTGACCTGAGTGAAATTGGAGCATTTCATTGATTGATTTAGTAGTTATTGGGAATAAGACTGTTTGGCTGGGAGACACAACTACTCTGTGGATGGGGTCATAGTTTGCATGTCATTGATGGATTATATCTCGAAAAATATGCACAGAGGGAGGAAATATATTGGGAGGTTGGATTCCCATAGTCCCATGACATCATAACCATTCAAGCAGTTATCTCTACATTGGAAAAAGACTTTGAGGTGAGTTTTATCAATGGTAGTGGTTAAGTCTTTTATCTAGAAGTCCTTATCTGTGAGAGGCAGATAGTCTAAATCTCGATGAGGAGCATTAATGGGTGCAATATTCAAAGCTACCGAGATTTCCATTTCTGGTTCTTGTGGATTCAAAAAAGGAACTGAGGTTTTCTTTGCAAAAAATTGTCAAAATAGAGAGTCTGGAAGACTTGAATGGTGACAATAACAATAGAATTATGGTGAATTTGGGCCTTTTTAGTCAATTTTCAGTGGAAAACAAGAACTTGCAGGGTTTTTTGTCAGGAATTTGATAAATACCTGCACTTTGGGAGACGGGTAATGAAATGCAGGTACTATGTGTGGCTGGAGGGTACTCGGCGACGTTTGCTGCAAATTTTGGAGCAATTTGGCGACTGCAAGCTTGAGCTAGTTGACCTCAATGTTCATTTGCATGGGTATACAGGTTTACAGGATAAAGCACTGAAAATGACTTATTTGTTTTATGTACAAAGTCAAGGGTTGGCGGGCTTTAAGATTTCAGATGGGTGACGTTAGTGGCAAATGACATGATGTTTTGTCGTTTAGTGGGGAATCGCTAAGTGGTTTGTGTCGCACTGCTTAGGGGGAGAGGGTGGTATTTAGCCTTGGGCTAGCAATTCCATAGAGCGGCGGACGTGTGGCAGAGGCACTGTACAGAAAACCGCTTTGTGATTGCACACTAACGTGCGGTCACAAAGGGCCGTGCGATATGTATTATAGCTGTCGGATGTAGGAGGTATGATTTGACAGTTGATGGGAGATACGAGGTGATGGGGTTTTAACAAAGGCAGGCCTGATATCATTAAATATTATTTAATCACATCAGGATCACATCAGGTGCGGCAGGATTGGCTAGTGAGGTTATTAATTAACCATGAGGGTTAATTAATCCCGTTT